>CM076085.1:490000-582500 GCA_038088235.1 Zacco platypus | reverse complement strand
GAGGGCGTGTGGGGAATGTAGGGCCGCGTCCACTCGAACGCATTCTTCTCTGGGTGCCACTGAGTGGCGTAGATGGGGAAATCATACGCTGTGTGCAGGTGTAGAGAAACAACGTGAAGGTCGTGAGAAGAACCGTATATCTGCCTCCTCTGATCACGTCACTCACCTTCCATCGTGGACACGAACTCGTTTTGTCCATCTGTGTTGGTGCTCAACACTCTGTAGAAGTTTTTCAGTCTCTCATTCTGGGTGAAGTTCTGAAAGTAAAGTGACGGGATTTCTTACACGCGTTCAAGTGTTGATGAAGCTAGAATAAAATGGAGATTGTTTAAAAGCCGAGGCTCCGTTCTTTCTTCTACTGTATTGCATGTTCAGATATTCATTCAACTAAATATTCTGGGGTCATGAACGTTTTGTGAAAATGATCAAAAATGCTGCCGCTGGTAACTTTAAAAAAAAAAAAAAAAAATGCTGGCATTCCCTCTGAAGTTAACATTGCCATGCACCATATTTTCCAAACTTTCTCTCAGCCTGTTACAGTGACCACGCCCCAAACTCCACCTTCTTCAGTAGCCACGCCCCAAACTCCACCTTCTTCAGTAGCCACGCCCCAAACTCCACCTTCTTCAGTAGCCATGCCCCAAACTCTCCGTTACAGTAGCCACACCCCAAACTCCACCTTCTTCAGTAGCCACGCCCCAAACTCTCCCTGTTACAGTAGCCACACCCCAAACTCCACCTTCTTCAGTAGCCACGCCCCAAACTCTCCCTGTTACAGTAGCCACACCCCAAACTCCATCTGCTACAGTAGCCACGCCCCAAACTTGCCCTGTTACAGTAGCCACGCCCCAAACTCCTCCTGCTGCAGTAGCCACGCCCCAAACTCCATCTGCTGCAGTAGCCACGCCCCAAACTCCACCTTCTTCAGTAGCCACGCCCCAAACTCCACCTTCTTCAGTAGCCATGCCCCAAACTCTCCCTGTTACAGTAGCCACACCCCAAACTCCACCTTCTTCAGTAGCCACGCCCCAAACTCTCCCTGTTACAGTAGTCACACCCCAAACTCCACCTTCTTCAGTAGCCACGCCCCAAACTCTCCCTGTTACAGTAGCCACACCCCAAACTCCATCTGCTACAGTAGCCACGCCCCAAACTCTCCCTGTTACAGTAGCCACACCCCAAACTCCACCTTCTTCAGTAGCCACGCCCCAAACTCTCCCTGTTACAGTAGCCACACCCCAAACTCCACCTTCTTCAGTAGCCACGCCCCAAACTCTCCCTGTTACAGTAGCCACACCCCAAACTCCACCTTCTTCAGTAGCCACGCCCCAAACTCTCCCTGTTACAGTAGCCACACCCCAAACTCCATCTGCTACAGTAGCCACGCCCCAAACTCGCCCTGTTACAGTAGCCACGCCCCAAACTCCTCCTGCTGCAGTAGCCACGCCCCAAACTCTCCCTGTTACAGTAGCCACACCCCAAACTCCATCTGCTACAGTAGCCACGCCCCAAACTCTCCCTGTTACAGTAGCCACACCCCAAACTCCACCTTCTTCAGTAGCCACGCCCCAAACTCTCCCTGTTACAGTAGCCACACCCCAAACTCCACCTTCTTCAGTAGCCACGCCCCAAACTCTCCCTGTTACAGTAGCCACACCCCAAACTCCACCTTCTTCAGTAGCCACGCCCCAAACTCTCCCTGTTACAGTAGCCACACCCCAAACTCCATCTGCTACAGTAGCCACGCCCCAAACTCGCCCTGTTACAGTAGCCACGCCCCAAACTCCTCCTGCTGCAGTAGCCACGCCCCAAACTCCATCTGCTGCAGTAGCCACGCCCCAAACTCCACCTTCTTCAGTAGCCACGCCCCAAACCCCACCTTCTTCAATAGCTATGCCCCAAACTCTCCATCTGCTGCAGTAGCCACGCCCCAAACTCTTCCTGTTACAGTAGCCACGCCCCAAATTCTCCCTGCTGCAGTAGCCACGCCCCAAACTCTCCCTGTTACAGTAGCCACGCCCAAAACTCTCCCTGTTACAGTAGCCACGCCCCAAACTCCATCTGCTGCAGTGACCACGCCCCAAACTCTCCCTGTTACAGTAGCCACGCCCCAAACTCCATCTGCTGCAGTGACCACGCCCCAAACTCTCCCTGTTACAGTAGCCACGCCCCAAACTCCTCCTGCTGCAGTAGCCACGCCCCAAACTCCATCTGCTGCAGTGACCACGCCCCAAACTCTCCCTGTTACAGTAGCCACGCCCCAAACTCCATCTGCTGCAGTGACCACGCACCAAACTCCTCCTGCTGCAGTGACCACGCCCCAAACTCTCCCTGTTACAGTAGCCACACCCCAAACTCCATCTGTTACAGTAGCCACGCCCCAAACTCCTCCTGCTGCAGTGACCACGCCCCAAACTCTCCCTGTTACAGTAGCCACACCCCAAACTCTCCCTGTTACAGTAGCCACGCCCCAAACTCCATCTGCTGCAGTGACCACGCCCCAAACTCTCCCTGTTACAGTAGCCACACCCCAAACTCCTCCTGCTGCAGTAGCCACGCCCCAAACTCCTCCTGCTGCAGTAGCCACGCCCCAAACTCCTCCTGCTGCAGTAGCCACGCCCCAAACTCCTCACCTCACCTCTAACAGTTATTGACATGTTTCAGGCAGCAGCATCAGTTACAGCACCTCTGTGGTCAGACTCCACTGATGAGAGTTCTCGGTCAGCGGCTCTGCTGCCAGCGCCTTCAGGAGCTCCGCGGGAAAGTCTCTGAACAGTCGACTGTCTCTGACATCTGAGCAGCATCGGATAAAACCCTTCATTACACGGATGCGTTTATGATGATTTTAAAATGAAAAACATTTAGCACTTTTCTAAGCAATTATATTTCAGCACTGCAGCAATTACACAGAACGTCCATGACTGGTAAACTGATCATCAAACACTGTGATTTTATCCTCAGTTCAGTGTGGTGAAGCGTGACTTTACCGTCGGTGAAGTTCAGGGGCAGGGCGACGCCGCTGGTGTTGGTGTGGGACAACAGCAGCTCCCCACTGGTCAGCAGAGTGAGCAGCTCAAATCCCAAACACGTTCCCCATATAGGGAAATAATCGCCATAGGAATTGGCCTGTAAACACAGAGTTACAGCAAATTAAAGTACAACAACATACTGTACTGCATAAACACAGTGCCGTACAATCAGGGTTGAGGAGTAACGAAATACAAGTAACTTAGTGACGTATTTAAAATACTAAATTTGAGTCACTGTATTTCATTACAGTTTCATTTTAAATGGGTGGTAATCAGATTACAGTTACATCTGAAAAGTGTTTTAGATTACCAAAGTGATTACTTTGAGTTTTAATGTCATTTAAACAGCGATTGGTGATTCTCTGACTCTGACCGTCTGAAAAAGAGGAGTTAAGATTCATGTTTTGTGAGTCATTTTATAATTCACTCGTCACTGTGACTTTTTCTCACTGTTAGTTTTTTTCATTTCACAATTCTGACTTCTTTTTCTCACAATTGCGAGATTGAAACTCACAATTGCAAGTTATAAAGTCAGAATTATGAGATATAAACTTGCAATACTGACTTTTTTTCTTGCAATTGTGAATTTAGTGTGTGGGTTTATATCTCATAATTCTGACTTTTCTCAATATTGTGAGTTTATATCTCATAATTCTGACTTTTCTCAATATTGTCAGTTTATATCTCATAATTCTGACTTTTCTCAATATTGTGAGTTTATATCTCATAATTCTGACTTTTCTCAATATTGTGAGTTTATATCTCATAATTCTGACTTTTCTCAATATTGTGAGTTTATATCTCATAATTCTGACTTTTCTCAATATTGTCAGTTTATATCTCATAATTCTGACTTTTCTCAATATTGCGAGTTTATATCTCATAATTCTGACTTTATAACTCACAATTGCAACTTTATATCACCCAATTCTGAGGGAAAAAGTCAGAATTGTGAGATAAAAACTCACAATGACCTTTTTTGTGTTTGTTTCACACTTATTAGTATTCCAAAGTATTCTAAAGTATTTAGATTAAGTTACTAAACTTGAGTAATGTAACGAAATATGTTACAAATGACTTTTTAAAGCATGTATTTTATAATCTGTAGTGAAATACGTTTTAAAAGTAACCCACTCAGCCCTGCGTACAATAATATGAAGTGTATCAAGGCACCCTTGAAGCAAAACTGACTGAAAATGTGTTCAATTAAACTGGGTCGTCGTTTGATCTTTTGAAGCACATCTCAAATAATCAACATCTGACCCGAAGCCTGTGGATAACCTGTGGATAACCTGTGGATAACCTGTGGATAACCTGTGGATAACCTGTGGATAACCTGTGGGATGAGCTGAAGAACTGGATCTGGAGTGTCCATCAGAGTCGACTCCGGTGTGAACAATGATCTCATTTTGATTCTCCAGGGGTGTTCCAGAAAGCAAGATTAACTTACCCTCACACATACCCTGAACTCTCGGTTCATTAACCCTAACCTCTCTTACTCGAGGTCTGCTGGTTCCAGAAACGCATCGGGAGTAAGTTCAGCCAACCCAGAGTATGTTCCCGACGTTCTCAACCGAGCGAAGAAACCGTGATTCACCATGGAAACAGACGCTGAGAAAAAGCGCACCATTCCACTTCCTCCTTCTTTTGTTTGATGGCGATTTACATAACGTACTTAGTGCACATCGCCACCTATTGTGTAATGGTTGTGTAATCATTTTTTCAATCTTTTTATGAGAATAAGACTTATATTGTTTGTTTGATGCTGAATATTCAATAAGATATCACATATGTATTTTATTATAGAAATTATAGAATAGAAAACGTCTGTTATAAAAAGGAAAAAGCAGATCCATGTGTGAGATTACAATAAAATAAATACATAAGTTATATATAAATTGAATAAACGTTTAAACATTATAATTGTGCTTTATACTTATATATATATATATATATATATATATATAGCACTATTATACATATATGTGCGTATGTATTGTATAATATAATATTATATATATATATATAGTAACTATGTAACAAATTTAGAAATGTAGTTACCGTGATAAAACTATATTAATTAAATAACACGCATCTGAACACCTCTTAATCAAACTAACCCTGGATCATGAGCAGGTTATGTTCAGAGAGTCAGTTGCTATGGTTACTTACATATCCTGAAAGTTACCTCGATTTTTGGAACCGAAAGTTGAGGTTATCGGCTTACTTACTCTTAAGTTATGTCACATAGCCTGCTTTCTGGAACACCACCCAGCTTTGTTGTTGTTGAGCTGTTAAAGCTCCGCCCTGTTCTGGAAAGGGGGCAGGAGCAGCAGCTCATTTGCATTTAAAGGGACATGGTGTGTTTTTGCTCACAATCAAATAGAGGCAAATTTGACATGCTATAATAAATGATCTGTGGGGGATTTTGAGCTGACACTTGAATTATTATAGCTTACATCTTGTGAAAGAGGCATTATAGGTCTTAATGTTGTCAAAATGTGCTTTGAATCCTTTGTTATATTTACCAAATTAACCGTTTGCACACGAACCTCAAGAGCGAGTCTGTAGAAAACGGCCGCCGCTTTGGAATAGCCGGAGGATTTTAAACTGACTCCGCCTCCAGGGAAAAGAACTCTATAGAGAGAGAGAGAGAGAGAGAGAGAGAGAGAGAGAGACAGAGAGAGAGACAGAGAGAGAGAGACAGAGAGAGAGAGAGAGAGAGAGAGACAGAGAGAGAGAGAGAGACAGAGAGAGAGAGAGAGACAGAGAGAGAGAGAGAGAGAGAGACAGAGAGACAGAGAGAGAGAGAGAGAGTCACATGATCATATCACTTCTGTAATTGTAACAGTTGTTGCACAGATTCACTCACCCATTGATGGATTTGAACAGAGTTGTGTACTCATCATCAGACCTATTGATCCTACAAAATACATCAGAATGCTTTATGAAGTGTATTTCTATAACAACTGCGTATTAAACCGTGTACAAAATTAATATGAATCTTTTTTTTTCTTTTTATAATCTCTTCGTAATTATGTACAAAACGCTGAAATAAATAAAATTCATAAAATGGGTCAACTCGCCTCAGCGGAACCACGCGCGCGCCCGCGGACTCCAGAAACTTGACGTAAGACGCCGCGATGTACGAGCGTCTGCTCGGCTGCGGCTGAAACACGTCCTGCGCGAGGACACCTGCACAACATTTACACAGGGTTTACTTACAGATACTATATTGACTTGAAGGTGACATTCACTGTATTTAAAACAGCTTCGACTCACCGATTATTGGCCTGTCGTTCGTTTTTACTGATGCTCCCAAATGGCCAGAAAACACGGTATCGGCAAATGTAAAAACGCACGCGAGGGAGAAGAAGAACATCTTTATTTACATTAGAACTCTTCGGCTTCCTCATGTGACCTCACGTGACCGTTCAGCGCGTTTCCGCGTTCATGACGTCATGTGTTTTTGTGTTAAGTTGTCATCAAAATGAATTGATTATCAACAAGTAAAGATTAATTTAATTACAATAATAACAGAACTGCTGATAACAGGTGGGCTACATAAGAAATTATTATGAATTATGAAATGATGTATAATTATAATAATGATATATATTATAAACACAAATGTGAAGAGTTTATGCTGAAACTTTATTATTGAAATAACACGATTCAAGGAGATTTTAATTATATTATCAGTCTCAAGGACACGCCCACAATAGAGGAAATTTCATGAATATTCATATATGCGCCACCCAATCAGTGTTGCGAAATTTGCATAATTATAAGCTGTTGCTTAAGGATTTCTTACTAAAAAAAATAGTAGACTAAATCGTGCGCACGCTTTACTAATCAGGAAATCGCTAATTACCTCAACATGTATTTTATGAACACACAAATTAAAGCCTCAAGAAGACGTGGTTTGTTAAAATCATAATTTTCACGGGACTTATTGCTTTTATAAAAAGTTTTTATTAATTAATCACGCAGCAGGATATGTATGTGTGGTCACGTGAGTATTTTACAACGGCTTCAGACGCGGCTTAGCCAATCATCATCAAGGAGCGGAATTAGTTTTATAAATAAAACATCCCTTTTAGTCCCTTTACTGTACAATGTGAAGTTATGAACGAATGAACCCTTATTTAATTAAAAAATTAATAAAATAAATAAAAAGCCTTGATTGTTATTATTTCTCCACGGCAGCGTGACAGAGAATATAAGCGCCAGAATTCAGACTCCCGCTGGTGGCTCTTCCGTTTCCGCGCACTTCCGTGTTTACATGTCGCTGCAGCCGCGCGTCCCTCATGGCGTTTATCACGAAGAAGGATCGCTTCAAGGAAAGGTAGAGTTGCGCTGTCACACTTCAGCTGATGCTGGTGTTTATTCCTTCAGCCTGGGCGGGTGTTTTCCCTCAGGTCCGCGGCTTTCCCTCAGACTTCAGGCCTGTTGTGTCGCTTCAGCCAGTGACTGACGAGCACGCGCAGCATTTATGATCATGTACATTTATTTATATAATTCCATTTCTTGTCTCTGAATATAACATTCCCCTTATAGCAGTGAAGTTGTGTACAGTACAAAAACGCTTTTATTTTGACCTCATAAGTCATAAAAATGCTTGTCAACTCGCTGTTGATGTCATTCAATCGACTTGATCAGTAACTGTTTACTTTCCTTAAAGTCACAATGAAATCAAAATGAACCATTAGTTTGAGTGTCTTTATATCATCACTATTTAAAATGAACAATGTTACGAGAGTCCAACTTTTAAAAAGGAAAAATCAGACGAAGGTACAGGAACTTCAGGGCTTTAGTGAGGGGAAAAACTACAATCCCATGAAGCATTGCAAACTGCACACAATTTTTATAGATAGAGAGATAGAGATATATATATGTATATGTGTATATATAGATATAGAGATGTTATTTGCAGGGAGTGGGTGGAGCTAAAGAGCTTGTTTTTCTTGTTTTGACTCTGATTGGTGGAACTGTCTCTACAGCATCATGGGTAATGTAGTTTTTAACCACATTCCTCTTTTAAACAAGATTATTTAAAAATGGGTTGAAATAATAAATCCAGGCTGACGGCTTCAACAGAAGCAATTTATAAGTTGTTGTTAAATCAATTTCCCGATGGAGTTTTTAGCTCCGGAAGCGACTGCTCCTCTCTGTGGTGAGAGACTGTGTTGTACTGTGTAATTGAATTAATTTGTTTTACATTTCCGTTTGCTCGTGTTTCTGTGCAGGTTCTCGCTGCTGTTGCTGGATCTGGAGGAACATTATTTTGAGCAGCACACCGCTTATAATCTGACCGGCAGCGGTCCGGAGGCCAACAGGTGAGCGGACTGACGGAACAACTGATCCTGAATCATTTTATAAGGGAAGTGCAGAATATGACACTGACTCGATGTGGAGTCGACGCCAAGATTCAATTCGTTGATGGCGCTCGTGTCATGGCAGTGCACTCTCGTCGGCTTGTTGCAGTGTCCAAAATCTCTCACATGTTCACTGATTCACTAATAATAGTGCACTGCGTGAGCGTGAAGTAGGGCGAGGTGTTTGGACACGGACTCAGTTTTAAGGTAGATTTCGGATAAACATGTCGTGGTACATTAACATTATATGAAGGTACTTTATATATGAATCAGAAACCTCCGGTTTTGATTTTACTGTCCTTCACATGTGCTGGTGATGAGGACCTTCACGACGTGTTTACTGGATTACTTTTTAATGAATTTATTGATTGAATGATTCAGTGACTCAGACTTCACTTGTTTCATTACTGGATGAATTTGTTTTTGAATTAAACTCTTAATTGAATGATTCAATGACTCACTCACAACGACTCATTACTGGAAATGAGGTGGCCTAATTAAAATGTTGTTCTAATTGTCAATTACCTGCAGTAATTATGAGAAACATCACCACCTTGAGGAATAAAGGTGAATTGCACTTATTACAGAATTCAATCTTTGTCTTTTAATTCTTTTGTTTCTACACAGACGATGCAGCGGCTCATTAAAAATCTGCTCCAAATCAGTCATTTTTGAACCCGATGACGTGAAGGAGCCCATTTTAAAGGTATAATCGTAATGTCAGACACTCCGCTGCTGTTTTATGTGCTTCAATTAGAAATGTCTTTCCTGCAGATTCCTCTGAAAGACTGCAAGGGGATCGTGGCGCTGGAGGAATCGCTCCACAAGCCGTTTTCAGAGTAATGAGCGCTCGCACGATTCTCGTTTTACACTGACGGATTATTAGTGTTTTGCTGATGTTCATCTTTCTTTCTTTATCATGTGTGTTTGCAGAAGTAAACCTGCCTGTATTCTCATAGAAACCAAGCAGGTGAGCGCCTCCGTTTCACTTCTGCTCTCGCGCTGAGTTTCAATATTTAACGCTCTTATTTTTTTTGTCAGATTTATCTAATTAAAGAAGAGAATGCGGTTGCTCCCTATAAATATGAAAGGGTGAGTTTAATTCGTCTCTCGTTCAAGTTTTGGCACATTTTATTGTGTAATATTATTAGTGAACTGATGTGTGGATTGATTTTCACGTTAGGGAGAAAACAAGGTCACGTTCCAATTGGAGGCGTCTGGAAAAACGGAGGATGTTGTTCAGATGTTGTTACAGGTTTGGCTTTTTCTTTCTTTTCTTTGGTACTTTTGTCTTTGCTTAATTAACTCAGCTGTTTTCAGTTGCACAGAGCGTCCTGTCTGGATAAACTGGGCGATCAGACGGCAATGGTCAGTACAATGAAATAAACCTCCATGTGTGTGTTAGTTTGAGGATTTGTGGGTGATCTCTGTGTTTGTTGCAGATCGCAGCTATATTGCAGTCCAGGTTGGCGAGAACGTCTTTTGATAAGAACAGGTAACGTTCTCTCATGGGTTGGTGTTCAGGTTTGTGTTCTAGTAGGACTATAACGCGTGTGTGTGTGTGTGTGCAGTTTTCAGAACATGACCGAACGGCCGCACATGGAGTGCGAGGCGGAAATGGTTTCTCCTCTGGTGACGAACGCGGGTCACGTTTGCATCACCGATTCCAATCTTTACTTCCAGCCTCTGAACGGATATCCTGTGAGTTTTCAGGCTTTCTTTGGGATGTTTCTTCAGTTCTTCACTGGGTTCCTCATGCGCGTTTCTGTATTTCTGAAAGGATTCAGTGGTGCAGATCGGGTTACACAGCGTACGACGCATCTACAAACGGAGACACGGCTTGAGGCCTTTAGTGAGTGATTTTTCTCGATCCTTGAATTCACACCAACACACTTTTGCAGATGCGTTTACTCTGTGTGTGCTTTCAGGGCCTCGAGGTGTTTTGCACAGAGAACGATCTGCGCTCGGACATCTACCTGAAGTTCTACAACACTAAAGAGAGAGATGAGCTTTACTACTACATTGCGACTTTCCTTGGTAGGCTTTATTTGTAGGGCTCTTTCTTCACAGGGAGGTTGTCACATGGACTGTATTTCTGTAAATGTCATTTTATTAAAATAATGCTTTGAATATCATTGATACCCATTTTTTCAGTGTGATGATTTGTGATTGAATGTGTTGAATTGACCGTGTCTGACAGAGAATCATATCGCGGAGCACACGGCGGAGAGCTACATGCTGCAGTGGCAGAGAGGTCACATCTCCAACTACCAGTACCTGCTGCATCTCAACAATCTCGCGGACCGCAGTGTGAACGATCTCTCCCAGTATCCCGTGTTTCCCTGGGTCATCAGTGACTACAGCAGCGCACAGCTGGGTCAGTCTTGCGCACGCGACTTTCTCAGATTTATGCAAGCTCGTATACTGAAAGACGTTTATTTCAGACTTGCTGAACCCCGCTTCGTTTCGAGATCTCTGTAAACCAATTGGAGCTTTAAACACTGAGAGACTGGAGAGATTACTGGTGAGAAATCCTGACTGATGCACCTTTATCATTTAAAAGTGGTAGGTGTGTGATTTTGTTTTTGTCCGTGCGCTGCAGGAACGCTACAGAGACATGCCTGAGCCTCGCTTCATGTACGGCAGTCATTATTCATCACCTGGATACGTGCTCTTCTACCTTGTCAGAGTCGGTAAGCTTCTTCCTGTCTGTCTCGGGCAAGAGTGTTTGATTTTGACATTGGTGGGGATATAAAAGTTAGGGTTACAACATTGCAATTTTAGCTCTCTGCGCTTTATGACAATATCTAAACATGCGTTCATAAGTGAAATGGGTGATGCTTTACGTCACTTTATTTTAATAATAAAATTAATTGAGCTAATGATGATTCTGGAAGGAAACCCTCCGGGATCCTGTAGGTCCTCAATCTTAAAGGCCAAAACTCCTCTTTAAAGGGATGGTTCACCCAAAGATGAACTTTCCCATGATTTACTCTCCCTCAAGCCATCCTAAGTGTATATGGCTGTCTTTCAGAGATATTGAAAAACGCTCTTCCAAGCTTTATAATGGCAGTGAGTGAGGGGTGAGACTTTGAGAAGCCAAAAGTGCATCAATCATCATTAACCCCCAGCATGGTATGATTATCTTTTTGAAGACCTTCTGAAGTGAAGCGACGCTTTGTTTAAGGAAAGATATCCATATTTAAAATGAGCCGTGTGGATTACTTGGATGATGGATGGATGCCTTTTTTGGACTTTAAATTCTCACCCTCCTCCATTCATTACCGTTTTGTAAAGCTTGGAAGAGCCAGAATATTTTAAATGGATCTCTGATTGTGTTCGTCTGAAAGATGGTCATATACACTAGAATGGTTTGAAGGTCAGTAAATCATGGGATAATTTTCTTTTTTGGCTGAACGATCCCTTTTTAATGTTATGAGTCTTCAAGAGGTCTCAAATGTGGGGATGGAAAATTAGGAATCATGATATGGCTTAATGTGATTTATTAAACTTCAAAAGGCGATATTTAATTAAATGAGCGCTGCGTTTTTCACAGTAAACGTTGCTCTGTTCACAATCGGTCAGTAATACACATTTATGATCTACTGTTGAATTCTAGCATTATTATGGTGTTCATATCACCTGCCTTTCAGAGAAATTCACCGTTCATGAGCGCAGCTGCTTTGTATAACCAGGGTTACCGCTATATTTCTATGGTTTCATAAGCGCCACCTGCTGTCAGAGTGAATAATTCATTTTCATTCAGCCTTTTACATGCATTAACCAGTGGATCAAAAGGCAAGTGTGAATTCTGAAAGTCTAAACAGTCACATAAATATGATCATAAGATTCTTCGATATCTGTTTTCTTAAATGTTTTAAAGGCAGAAATGTGAGGTTTCATTCTTTAAAACCTTTGTTTTTGTCAATTAAATCCCTTTCTCTGGCCAAAAGAGACGTTTAAGAACAAATCTGTTAATCTTAAACTCGTATTACTGAAGTCAGCAGATTTTATTACCAATCTGTGTGGAAATGATTTTTCCCGTCTTTCTGAACTCATTTTTACCCGTCTGTAACGTGACTCCAAACCTCAGGTGAGAATCGATAGTTTTCATCCCCTCTACAAAATATTGATCATGACACTTAATATTTTGGCTTCCTTCATTTATGCATGTCTTTCACCAGAAAATAAATCAACAAAATCAAATTTGTTAGATTCGGAGTTAACCCCACATATTAATAGAATAAACTTTAACAGTCAAACTTGTCAACCATCTTGGTTCAGTTTGCTTCACGAGGAAGCCTTTCAAAGGAGAAAACAGAATTAAATTCCTGTTGCACAGCACAACCTACAGGTGTGAGAATGCCCTCACGGTTTGATCTGGATGTCTGATGGCACTCTTTCCTCCTGCAGCTCCAGAACACATGCTCTGCCTGCAGAACGGGCGCTTCGATCACGCGGACCGGATGTTCAACAGGTATTTGCAAACACAACCGCACACAAACATGTGACGACTGAAAGCGTTAGTTTACAATGACCTGCACTTTTGAGTACAGTGTTGGAGAGACGTGGAAGAATTGTTTAGAGGGAGCCACTGATTTCAAAGAGGTGAGTTTTACTTGATTAATAATTCAGTGTGCTCAGGTTTTACTGCTTTAGGTCTTGCTATAGTATATCTGGTGTTTGTGTGCAGCTGATTCCTGAGTTCTACGGAAGTGACAGCAGCTTTCTGAAGAATCTGCTGGGGTTGAATCTGGGCAGGAGGCAGGGAGGAGGCAGAGTTGAGAACGTTGAACTTCCTCCGTGGGCGTCAGGTGCGCGTTCCTCGTGTTCTCCTGCTGATTTGGACACAATGGTTTGACAGTGTCGTGGTGATTTGTAAACTACAATGAAGCATGTTGTGAAAGGCGGCAAGATCTGCTGCGTAACTTTAGACGATCATGAATCCTGCAGCAGGTGGAGCTGGGGAGGTGGAGGGATTCAGAGGAACTTTAGCAAACCCTGAACCGGACTATTTGAATACTGGGCAAGAAATCTCATTGGCTGCAGGATCAGCAGAGGCCAATCAGCATGTGCTATGTGATTGCATATAAAGGTCCATCAGTCTGCGCCCCCTAGTGTTTCATGACTGAACTAGGAATTTCTTTAAAATTGTGTTCTTTAATTTGGGAAATGAGATGTCTACAGAATATTAGCTTTTATCAAGCTAAAAGATGGGGCAAATTCGGTGTTTAATCTTATTCAGACTTACGTTTTTCATTAACTACAAAAAATCCCATAGAATTTTTTTTGACGGGGCCAAAATTATCCAATAGCATGTAGCTCAGGGCAGGTTAGTAATGTTAAAACATGCTAAGAATGTTAAAATGCTATCAATGTATTGTTAGTAACATGCTAGTTAATGCTAACAGCCTGTTAAAACGTACTTGCTTGTTACATGTTAAATCATGTTAGCAATGTGCTAAAGCTTACTAATGCTTAATCATTAACGACGTGTTTAAACATGCTAACACGAAGCTAGTTCATGTTAATGGGCAATAATACTATGAACACACAAATTGCCAACATGGTTTAACATGTTAACGGCATGCTAGCAACATGCTAGGTCACGTTAGCAGTTCTCTCTGCCATGTTAAATCATTTAGCAGTGTAAATGTTCAACTTAAGCATGCTAGTTCGTGTTAGCAGTATGCTAAAACATAATTACAACATGTTAAATCATGTTAACAACATGCCAATTCATACAATACTATCAACATGTTTTAACAAATTGCTAACATGATTTAACGTCACGTTAACAACATGCTAGTTTTAGCACGCGGCTAGCATGAACATACTTGCAACATGTTAGTTCATGCGAGCAGTGTGCTAAAGCATACTAGCAACATGCAAATTTGTTAAAACGTGTTGACAGCATGTTAAATCATGTGAGCAACATGTTAGCTGTGTATTAAAACATGCCACAAACATGTTAACAAAATGTGAAAAGAGATGCTAACATGATAAACGATTAACAACCCTCACAGCTAACTCTCTAACATGGCAACTGCATGAACTTCATATGGTTTCCTGATTTTCAAAGTTCATGTGGCTTGAGCAAATGAACCCGCCGTCACTTGTATGAGGTTTCGTTCACATTTGTTGTGTGTGTAATTCTGCAGATCCAGATGACTTCCTGCAGAAAATGTGTCTTGCGCTGGAGAGTCAGTTTGTGTCTGAACACCTGCACGAGTGGATCGATCTGGTGTTCGGCTACAAACAGAAGGGAAGTGAAGCCGTGGCCAGCCATAACGGTAAATACACAGCACAGATATTACATGATTTATTATTTTAATATGTGTATAAATACACTGTCTGCTATCTTACAGTTTTCCATCCACTAACGTACGAGGGAGGCGTTGACTGCGACAGGTAACTTAATGAATTTAAATCTCTTTAACTCGCTCCTCTTTGAATATTGATTTGATCTGGACTCTGTGGTGTTCACTTGTCAGTGCGTGTCTGTGTGTTTCTGCAGTATTGAGGACCCGGATCAGAAAATAGCCATGCTAACCCAAATATTGGAGTTTGGACAAACGCCACGGCAACTCTTCGTCACTCCTCATCCTCAGAGGATCACGCCACGCTTCAACAACCTGTCAGCGACGGCCAGCCTCAGCAGCAGCGAGCTCTCGCCAGGTACGCCGTCTTAAAGGGGCAGCGCAAACAAATGCACTTCATGATCCCGTTAAATCGGCAATATAGCAGCTTTTCCAGAAGGGTGGCGTAACGGTATGTGCTGGATCTCGATGTTTTGTGCAGCGTCTCCCAGTATGGAGTCATTCGAGGACCTGACTGAGGAGAGCCGGAAAATGGCCTGGAGCAACATGAACAAGCTTGTCTCGCAGTCTTGCCACAAAATACACAAGGAGTGAGTGTCTGTTCGTGTGGTTTCGTGTCCGTGTGTTTGAGACGTCTAGAGTTCACCGTGTTTTCTTCTGCAGAGCGGTTACAGGAATTACCATGACCCTCAGTGGAGAATCCATCTTCTCAACCTCTCAAGGTTCGCAATTTGTCCATTATTTAGTGTCGTTGAGCTTATTTCAGTAAGTGGCCAATGCAATATTTCTTATTTTTTAGTTAATCATCAAATATTTATGATTTTTACTAATTTCAGCTTTATTTTAATTTTAGTTCAAGTTTGATTCATTTTATGTTGTTTTATCATTTTACTAGTTTTTTATGTTTTTATCTAATTTATTTTTTATTTCAGTTTTGGCAAATAAATAAAATACATTTAAGCTGAAGTACTAAAATTACTAAGGCAACAAATAAATTAGTGTTTTTTTTAGTTTTTCATGGTTTCAAGTCTTTATGTGCTTGTACTTTTATTAGTTTTTTTATATTACTATTTGTTTAATTTTATTTAACGTTTTTTTATCATTTTAGAACTTCCATAAAATTTACTAATTGACTCAATTTGAATCATGTTTTAGTATGTTAGCATGATTCTTCCATGATTTTAGCACATGGCTAACATGAAGTATGGTAACATGTTAAGAACGTGCTAATTTTAGTATGAATTGACACATTGCTGGAATGTCTTGGCGTTGAACAATTTGGCACATTGTTAGCAGGATTAACCACATTGCTAACATGAATGAACACAATTGTTGCATGTTTCTAGTTTGAATTATGACATTGCTGGCATGTTTCTACCATGTTATCATGATTAGGACATTTGTTGCCATATTTCTTGTATAGATTAACACATTGGTAGGGTTGTTTAACAGGTTTCTAACATGAATTCTTTTATTGCTAGTGTATTTTAGCCTGATGTAGCACATTGCTAGCATGTTTTATTATATGGCTAACATAACTGAACACACTGTTGGTATGTTTTAACGTTGTTAGCATGATTTAGCAAATTGCTATCGTATTTTAGCACGATTTAACACATTGTTACCATTATTCCTTGTATAAACTGGCATATTTCTACCATGAATTGGTACATTTTTATGCTGATGTAGACTCTACACTGAAGATGTTCTCAAAAGACAACGGCCTGCAGAGAAGTGTGTCCTTCTCCAACATGGTGAGCTCTCTGAGATTGTAGGAGATGCAGTGGCCTCAAGTATTTGGACACACAAGCTGCGCTTAATTGATGTGTAATTGCATGAGATCACATTTATACATTTTCCCGGTCCTTTACTAGTGGTTTTCAACTACAGAGCTTTTTGTAGACTCTCTCCCAAGTCGGTACGTTTGAAAATGTTGTACGTTTTGTAGTTTGGGCTATTAAAGCGGCGATATTCGTAAATTGACTCGTTTAGTCATGTGACGCGCGTATTGAACCCATGTGGTTGAACTGGTTACTCGCTTTCATAGTGTTTCTGAAGTTAAACATTTTGTACAATCATAGTATTACATTCTGGTAAAGATGACAATATTTACATGTTCTTGAGGTAAACTCCATTCATTCTCCATAGGGAAAATGATGAACAATAACTTGAACTATTAAGACGAGCTATGAGGTTAATCGATGGTATTTGCTTCCGTTAAAGCCGTCAGCCTGCCTTGTCAACTTGGTTTTAAAATAATTTTAACCGCAGAATTCATGGTGGAAAACTACATTACCCATGATGCTGTTCAGGAAGTTCCACCAATCAGAGTCAAAAGAGTAACACATTTTTAAACTTTAGTGTGGCTTGAGTGTCCAAACAAGGGCCGCTGTAAACACACTTTACATGAAGCTCATCTGATCTCCAGCTAAGTCCAGCTCTTCTCTCTGGTCTGAAGGCGCTGTCCTCCTGTCTGATGCTGCCGGATGATGAGATCGTTGTGTGCTCCTCCTGGGACAATAACGTGTAAGTGTTTGTGGTAACACAATCATCCCTACAATTCTTGTCATTTCTCAATTTCTCCCTTATTTATCACTCTGATCCTTTGTTTGTAGGTATTTTTACTCCATACCATACGGACGAAGACAAGACACTCTGATGGGTCACGATGATGCCGTTAGTCACATTTGCTGGAGGGATGACAAACTTTACACGGCATCCTGGGACTCCACCGTGAAGGTAGAGCACATCGCTAACAAGTTTGCTTTCTCGCGTACTAAATCTGACATCCTGTTTACTTGGTGTTAAATGTGTTAAAAAAAAAAACCCTGATGTTTAGGCATCTTCATAATTATAGTGACGTATTCATAACACTTTATTTAAAGCCTTTATATGAAATGCATCTTACAGTTATTCAGGAGTCAACAAAATGCAATAAGGCGCATTACAAGGCATAATTACCACAGTAAAAATAACTTTAACTACAGTTATAATACTTTTCTGTTCTTTGGCAGTCATGTGTTTTAATGTGTTCAATCTCAGATGTAAATGGCTATTAATGGGCCACGAACACGAAGCATGAAGATGTTGGTGAATAAGCTGAAAATGTATGAATATTGTCACTAATATGGTTTAATTGCTTATGGCTCTTGACCAATAGGTGGCGCTGTTACCAAATTGGTGTTTCCTCACACCGACCACAAATAATGACTCAAAGTTTTACAAATTCTGGCATATTGAGCGGAGTTGCCGCCTCAGAATCAGCGTGACATCATGCATCACGTTTATTTTTATTCGAAAAAGGGGTCAGTGAAGCTTTTAGTGACTTTTTCTGGCATATTCTGAAGATGATCTGAGCCAATTTTGGTGAGAATCGCACAAAGTCTCTGAGTTCGAAAAGGATTGTTTCTCCAAGAAATTCTAAATAGTGGACAGCAGTTTCAACTAAATAACATGATTGTTGTCATTGCTCCTGATATGACTCGGATTCATTAAAATAGGCTAAATAAGTTTTGCGGCAATTCATGATGCATTTTAAAAAATGCTAATGGATTTTAATTGGAGTATTCAGATCATGGTGCCAATGACACACTAACAATATGCAAATATATTCATAAAATGCATGTTTTACCAATAAAACTCAAGATCGCCAAATGGTTGCTGGAAAATTGGGTATTGTTCAACTCTGCCCAAAAATCATAAATCTCTTTTGCTCCAAAGCGTTCAGAAGTTACAGAAGCAAAAATGGCTAGATCTCCTGACCAGTAGGTGGCGCTGTGCCAAAACTCTGAGTAGCCTCAGGTCATGATTGTACCGGGTCATTTTGACGTGCTCTTCGTCGAATCTGTTTGGTCTATAAAAACCTCTTCAAGACTTTGTCTGAAGGTGATCTGAGACAATTTTGGTGAAGAGTTCAGAAGTGTTTGCAGCCCTTCTGCTTTAAGAGTAATCAGCTCAAACGTAAGTGCAATTTCAGACAGTTGGTGGCGCTAATGAGACACTTCAAATGTGGGGTGGTTATAGTTCAGACTGTGTGCTATAATGCACTTTATTTTTGGTTTCATTATTTCTGAAAAGAGTGCCTTACACACGAAGGCTTCAAGTGAAATGTTATCACACATTCCAACTAATTTACTCTCCTCATGTTTATGATGATCAGATGCTTTAAATGTAAATCACTGTGTTTCTGTTTGACAGATTTGGAAGTGTGCGGCCGCTGACATCTCCAGTAACAAACGCACTCGGTTCGAGCTGCTGGCGGAGTACGAGCACGAGGCCGGGGTTAGTGATGAGGAATCATTAAACTGCGCTCGTTTGTTTGGCACTTCAGAATTGTTGTGCAGAAGTAGGGCTAGAACGTCTCTGAACCACTGTATACACTGACCTTCTGTTTTTATATAGTGCTGTTCCATCAAATCACACAATTTATACTACAAAACGCCATAGAATTGGGATGGAACTCTCGTTTTCCTGTTCTATAGTCCTGTAATGTTGTGTGTTTGTAACCTAGTCAAGAAAAGTGCCTCTATTATCCTGTATGATGTGATTGACCTTCTGTACGCTCAGGTGAACACTTCAGATCTCAGCCCGGCGGGCACACTTCTGGCAACGGGAACTAAAGAAGGAACGCTCACTGTGTGGGATCTTGCCAGCCCGATGCCGCTGAATCAGCTGACCTGCCATTCCGGGAAGATCCATCAGGTGGCCTTCAGTCCTGGTGAGTGTGTGAATATTGATCCAGATCTGTGTGTTTGGAAGGAGGTCGTCTCAAAGCGGTGTGTGTGTGTTCAGACAGCAGACATGTCTTGAGTGTCGGCGAGGACTCGTGTTTGGCGGTCACGGATGTGCAGACGGGAATGCTCATTGCTACTGTACGTGCCGAGCAGGAGCAGAGGTGAGCAGGACGCCGTATGCTGCGCTTCCATGTTGAGCTATCGGGTCGACATGCGGAACTTCCTGTGCTTTCCATGTCAAAGATCTGTCCTTCCTTTAGGTGCTTCTGCTGGGATGGAAACACGGTGTTGTCTGGAGGAGTGTCGGGAGATCTCAGCGTGTGGAACCTGCTCAGCAGTAAAGTCATCCACAAAATACCTGCTGCTCACTCAGGTAAACTCACGCTGACAAACCTGAAATCTGTTACTTCAGCCCCACATGACCTCAAATACACAACTTACCAATTCACACGCTCATTTATAAATCACGGGAATGAAATGCGCATGATTTAGCAAATCAAGGGAACAAAATGGTTATATTCTAGGGGCGCTGTCACAACCTGAGAGGACAAACTCTGGATCAAAAGATTTAAAGAAAGCAGAAATGAACTCCTTTTTTTTGTTTCATGGTTAAATCTTGTTGTTTTTTTCTCTATTGCATGTTCAGATATTCATAGAAAATATTCTGTGGGCCACGAAAGTTTCGTGAATGTTAAAATCCTGGCAACTTTTTAAAAATGTATTATTATTATTGATGATGATGATGATTTAGTTGTCATATTTATTAATTGTTATTGTAGTAGTAATAATAATAATAATAATATTATTATTATTGAGATAGTTGTCATTTATTAATGATGTTATTGTAATAGTAGTAATAATAATAATAATAATAATAATAATAATAATTATAATAATAATATTATAATTATAATAATAATAATAATAATAATATTATTATTATTGATATAGTTGTCATATTTATTAATGATGTTATTGTAATAGTAGTTATTATAATAATTATAATAATAATAATTATTATTATTATTATTATTATTACAATAACATCATCATTAATAAATATGACAACTATATCATCGTCAATAATAATAATAATAATAATATTGAGATAGTTGTCATTTATTAATGATGTTATTGTAATAGTAGTAATAATAATAATAATAATAATAATTTTTTTTTTTTTTTACTAATCTGTCAGGTCACGAAATAAAAAAAAAAAATCCGATCTTTATTGATTTACAATTAAGAGATATAGCCATTTTTAAATGAAACACTGTTACATCGATGCATTAGATTTGCCTCTTTCCCAGCGCTCTCTCTCTTTCAGGACTGAATGTTGGTACATTTGAGTGAACGTACACAAACACTATAAATAGACAAATTGACAAATGAACTCCAGTTTATTTCAAAATCTGAGACCAAATTTGCTGTTTTCATTAGTTTATGAAGTTATGACCGTTATAAGCTCGCGCTCCATCGGGTCAAACTGCCCGGGAATGACCGGTTTGGACTGGCTTTAGCGTGTGTAGCGCTCATAGTTTGGAGCGTCATATGATCCTCCTGTCATGTGACGCAGGTGCGGTGACGTGTCTGTGGATGAACGAGCAGGGCAGCACCGTCATCACGGGCGGCGTGGACAAACGGGTCGTCCTGTGGAAACACCAGTATTAACAAACGCTTCGCTTCGGCCAGATCTCTTCAAGATCCTTGATGATGGTTGAGCGGCTGCAGGCTCCAGATCAGCTGCTTTTACATATTTACTGTTTTTATTGTTTTAGAACTAAAACTGTTTGGCATCTGGAAGGTTTTCACCGATTTCTTTTATTCTAATCAATGACATCCTGTTTGAGAACGGCAGCAATCCGTATGATTTAGACAATCGGCTGTTATGATTTATTGCTGCTTTTAATAAATCCAATCAAAGTCGTCACTATTATAATCATTTTTAGAGTTCTGAGCTCTTGATTACAGGCGGCTAAGAAATATTCAGAAGTATTTAAGCAGTCGTTATTTGTTTGCTGCAGTTTTTTAACATGCCTTAACTTTTAATTTAAACTCTTAACGGCCACTCTTTAAATACTCGCATGTTCAGCTCAAAATATACATGAATTATTATGAAGTATGATAATGATATATTAAAGTGAAGGTTTGAGTCAAATATTCTGTAATATAACAAAATATAGTATTACATCTTGACGGGTTATGGATGCATTTGTACATAAACACGTTTTATATTTCTTACACTATTTATGTTCTGCGTTTGCCTTGATGAAGTGCTCTTCAGTGAAGAACATGAGCGTCGAGAATCACAGGATTATGCAAAGTTGAGAATGCGTGAGCTCACGAGTTATTAGTTATGATGATCACTGTCACTTTAAATATGAATTGGTTACTTTGAGTTGTGCACCGCACGTTGTGTTTAATCAATGGACACGTTTTCTGTTCTGGGTTTTGACGTGTGTAATTTCTTTTTTTTTTTTAAACGAATGCATTTTATTGCCTCATGGGAGAAAAACTGCTGAAAATCAAAACTATTTTGCAAACGGACCAAGGCTGTCACTTGTTTTAAAAGCTGTTTTCTGTATTAATTGATGTACCTGAATTGTGAATTGATTCAGACTTAAAAAAAAAAATTAAAAGGCCAAGTCTAGAAATCAGAAATGCGTTTGCAGGAGTTTCTTTTAATGTGTGAATCCTCTAAATCAAGGGTCTTCATAGGTATTATCATTTGAAATCAGCAATATTACATGTACAAAGTGACGCAAGAACAGAGTTTGTTAGGTTGTTTTTCATCATTGTTATTTATGCTCTAATGATCATTTTTGTGATGTTTTCTTCAGTCTTGTACACAAGGGTTTGAGTTAATCTGGTGTTCAGTTTCAGCAGTTGAGTGTCTTAATTTATAATATTTTGGGGGAGATTGTCAGCCAAACTAAAGTTGAGTCTACTACATTTTTGTAATGGCTGTAAAAAAAAAATGAACACAATAAAACGACCCTGTCAAACGTTCATGGTCAGCTGTCACACTGATTTTTGTGTTTGTTTTTACTTGAATGTGTTTCCAACCCTGTTCTGGAGCCGCACCAGCTCTTCCTGATTAAAGTTCTTCCACTTCAACAGTGTTATGGGTCCGATGAGGGAAACATCCAAAAGGAACCGGGTTGGGAAACGTGTGAAATTGTCCGTTCAAGTCGTGAACGCTCAATTGTCGTGGCTTTCTGGGTGAGCGCTTCAGATTTTTGAGCGTAAAACTCAAACTATATGCGTTTGAGAAGTTTAATTTGCAGGTGCCAGTAATCGCACAATCTACTGGCCATCGGCTAATTAGACATTTTTATTTGCCTTGTGACATTTGGTCATATGCCAGTGATTTACTCGTGTTGGAGATTATTTTGTAAATGTTTTGTGCACTTCATAACTGATTCCTTTCACTGGATTACTTTAATGATCTCTTGACTACCATTTTTCAAACCCTCAAAAGGCGGTACAGAAATCTCAAGTCTTCAGTGTTCAGAGGATGAATGAAGGTCTTGCGGGTGAAGAACGACACGAGTTTGTCATTAATCACTCAGCTTTTTTTTTTTGCGTGAATGAACCCTTTAATACAATACTTTGGAGGAAAAACAGCTTTAGTTTGTCAACTTTCTGATCGTAGAATATAAGCCTATCTTTTACATTTTTGCTCTTTGAATTTTGTAATGGTTTTAAATGTAGCTGAAAACCCTAAAATTGAGTCTATTGTTGGCTTCCAAATGTTTAGTTCTTCACCTGACTGAATGTTCAAGAAGCGTTGCTTTGTTTCTATATTAGGAATAATTCTGCCCTGTTCATTGAAGAGATGCTTGTGCTCAAGTTTCCACACTTGTTAATTCTGGTGTTTATGGAAATGTCCTTCAGATCTTCAGTGAGGGAATTGAGCTCGGCTGCTATCCGTCCAGCGCGCGGTTGCCAAGTCCACGGTTTTCCCGCGTAATTGGTTTGATTCCCGCCATATTGCACAAATTGTATTTGCCTGAAATGCTTGGAAGTGTTTTATACTCTACCAAACGCCCAAACTGTTAGATGTCGCTGTTTTTGTGTCGAGGGCTGTTTATGATCACGACACTGGTTTTCAATCTGCACAATAGCGACTGTAAACTACATATTTTGGGCATGTGATAGTTTGTTGCGCGGATCTGGCAACCCCGGTCCACTTTGAGGGTAAATGTGTCCCACCAAAGTCACGCTGTGTTTCTGTGCGCGCGCTGTCAGTCCGTGACAGAAGTTCTGTGGCGCGCGGGTGTGGAGGCGGCGCGCGCTCGATAAACCGCGAGCATTAGCGCCACTGTCACTGGAACACTGTCACTGGAACACTGTCACTGGAACACTGTCATTGGAGGTCATCCCGATGCCCGCAGCAGCTGAGCAGATGGAGGAGGATCTGCGCTGATCCGACAGTCCCGGACAGGAGCATGGATTCTCCAGCGGCGTCGCGCGGAGCGGAGGGTCAGCGTCCACAGGTACAGCAGGCACTGACTCCACTCTGTGATACGTCACAGTCATGCGTTTCCATGGCGGTGGTGGTGGTGATGATGGGATGTGATGTGAGGATGTGGATCGAGCTCATGTCCTGGGACGTGTAAACCTGAAGTGATGAGGAGAAAGGTGTTTGTTTGCAGTAATCAGCTGTAGAAGTGATCTTCTCTTCTGAACATACGCAGTTCATCAGTGTCGTCTATATTAAAACAAGTGAAGCATCCAGTTGAATTATAGTAGTAATTCTTTATGCAAAATTTATCCTCCTGGTTTGGGGTTTGAAATATGATCCTTTATTTGAGTAAATATAGAACTCTAGAGTTCTTGACTCGGTTTTAAAGGAGTCGTTCAGTTCAGAATTAAAGTTTCCTGATCATTCACTCTCCTCCATGTCATCCTACATGTCTTTCTTTCTTCAGTGGAAAAGAAATGAAGGAACTCATTCCAGGATTGTTCTCCATATAGTGGACTTCAATGGGGTTCAACGGGTCCAAATGTCAGTTTCAGTGCAGCTTCAAAGATCTACATGATCCAGACGAGGAATAATAGTCTGATCTAGAGAAACCATCACACATTTAATACAAAAATAAACTTTTTAATCTCAAATGCTGGTCTTGCACTGCTCTGATGCTCCACACATCACGTCATCACGCTGGAAAGGTCACGTGACGTAGGAGGAAGTACCTACTCCATCTCATTTTCTCCAACTTCAATCTGACATTTCGTCGTTTTACCTTTTTTGTAAAAGCCGTTTGACTTAATCTTTATCGATCACTTTGGATCGTCACATGACCTTTCCAGCGTGATGATGTGATGCGTGGAGCATCACAGAAAAATCCTGGAATGTTTTCCTCAACCTTCATTTCTTTTCAACTGAAAAAAGAAAGAATATCTTGATGATGGAGAGGAAATGATCAGAGATTGTCATTCTGAAGCTTTAAAAACCCTTCATGATGAAAAGCTTCTATATGAGGAGAAACGTCTTGAATGATTGCGTAATACTTTGTTTAAAAGATTATTTCATTGTTTTCTACTGATAAACAAGCGGTTTAATAAAAATAAAAAATGAATTTAAGTAAAATAAATTAAAACTAACTCTACAAAATGATCTCATGATGGAATCACTAAAGGTTCTTCGTCTCGTTAATTCACCCAAAACTGAGATTTCTGTCATGAATTCTCCCTCATGTCGTTCGTTCATCTTCAGACACAAATGAAGATATTTTTGATGAGGTTTATGACTCGTTCATAGATCAATATAATCCACACTTTCAAGGTCCAGAAAGGAAGTAAAGACATGGTTAAAACAGTCACGTGATGCAGTGGATCAAGAGACCACAATACTTTCTGTGCGCAAAAACAACACAACAATGACTTTATTCAACAATGAAGACAAAACGATTGTTCTCGGGTTCTTGTTTTTCTGCAGGATTCTGTTGTCGTAGTTGGTGAAAAATTTTAATTTTACATCTGAAGCTTCTTGTCTCATATTACCTTCAAATAATCTCTGAATTTAAGAAATAACTCTCAGTTTTGCCTCGTCCACCTCGAGATGTTTGTCAGAGATGTCGACTCAGATGTTGTTTTGGTGTGACGGGTTCAATCTGTGCCGATCCGTGAGTCATGTGGTTTCAGCAGGTGATGATGGAGTCGTGAGGAGCCTGAGCACACACACACACACACACGTTGTGTTTTCATGGTTTATGGGGACATTCCATAGGCGTAATGGTTTTTCTACTGTACAAACTGTACATTCTGTCCCCCTACACTACCCCTACCCCAAAAAAGATAATTCTGTATGATTTATAAGCTTGTTTCCTCATGAGGACCAACAAAATGTCCCCACAAGATCAACATTTACTAGTATTACTGTACCTGTGGGGACATTTGGTCCCCGTAACGTAGGGTATGCCCACACACACACACACACACACACACACACACACACTCACACTCACACTCACACTCAGAGTTTTCAGTATATCTTGATCAAAAGATTGAGTACAAGCACTTCTTTTTTGTAGGGATTCTTGTAGTGGGAAGTAAGTTAGTTTGGGGTTTATCCAGGGATTTAATCCTCCCGTTGTTCATCGGGAATATCTGGAATTGTTCACGGCCCACAGATAGAGTTCAGCGAGCGGCTGCGTTCTCTCGTCAGAAGCGGGCATTCATGAGTGTGAAAGACTCGTTGTTGGTTTCGTCTGGAACAAACGGCCTTGTCTTCTTCACCGTAAACCTTCTTCCTGCTGCTGTGAGGATTCTTTCCCACTGACTGAGACGACGGAACAAACGAGTTTGTCAGAAACAGTGAATGCGTCCAGTCAATGGATTCAGTGGAAACTGATGACTTTTTTGAGATTCGTTCAAGTGTTTTCCATCTTAACTCTTTACTTGTAATCTGTAATATAATGAAATGGTTATGAATAATTGGTTTTATTTGCGACAGAAGGTCCTGGTGTGATTCGTGTCTGACAGGCTCTCGTCTGCTGCCCGACTGGAATGTCTCCATCATTCGCTTTGGCGAAGAAAGCAGGATGTAGTTTCATTGGTTCTTCTAACCTTTCCAGAAGACCTCAGAATATCAGAATAGGGCTTTTGTTTTGAAGTCAAAGTGATTTTCTCCTCTGTGAAGTATTTGTCGAACTCGACGGTTGATTCGATCGTCAGATGTGACGCACAGCAGCTAAAGTTATCGACAACTTTGATTCGCCAAAGTATACACAGTAAAAACCCCAGAGTTAAATCAACTCTGCTCAGATAACATTTGGTCCCTCTCTCTATAGTGTTAAAGTCACACTCTTCAGAGATTGAATGTCTTTTATCTTCAGTTGATTTCATCTAAGACTGTGGCTGAAGTCAGTTGTTGTTCTTGTGTTTCTCTTTTCTTCAGCGATTCTGCTTGTTAACAGCAGGTGTTCATCATTAATGTTCAATCATCACTTAATTAATTGCTTAATTATCTCATTAACTTTAACTCTGCTTCAGTGTTACTTTAACACTATAGAGGGAGGGACCAAATGTTATCTGAGCAGAGTTGATTTAACTCTGGGGTTTTTACAGTGTATATGAGCAAATCAATCAGTGTTGTTAATATCCAAACTTCATGAAACCTGACACACTCGAGACCGCAGGGCATTCTGGGAAGTCTGAATCGAATGAGAGATTGGCATTCGTCTTGTTTAGTGGAAAAATTGGTGTGAAAATGGCAGTTTTTGAAAAGCGGCCTTCGTTTTAGTGGAAACTTGGTATTTTGTGTATTGGAAAAAACGAATGAAAATTGGTGTCCGTCTTGTTTAGTGGACGTCCGAACATATCCTCTAATATGACTCCTTTGAAAACATAAAATTAACCAAAAACTAAAATATATGTAAGTGATGTGAAAATGAGCAAGTGTACCAAATGTGCAACCCGTGTCCGCTCACACTCGTCATGATCATCCTCACTTCCTCCTTTATATTCTTCTTTAAAGTCGATCCGTCCGTCAGCTGACAGAGAGAGGCTGTGACAACACGTGTGCGATCTTTTTCATTCAGTTTCCATCGGTTTGAACGACACTTTAATCGCACAGAAGCTGTTCGAGCGTCACGATTCCTCGGTCAAATTGAGTTGTTACACCGGCGTATTTTAAGTCATTTTAATGATTATTGTCCACTTGGGTCTATTTTTAAAAACACAAAAATTCCAATTATGCGGTTGGTGATCAAATTATTGGCGCTCGATTACTAAATAAAAGTTAATGACAGCCGTAGAACTGACAATATGATTTCATACACTTTGTTAACAAAATAAAGTGAAATGCTTATCGACACATTTGTGTATTTTTTTCAATGTCATATTACTATATTAGAATTAATTTTATTTTTGCATTGTGCGCAGATCATCAACTGCTTGTTTTCATACACATTTTTCTGCTGTCAAAGTGTAAAAGCTGTCCGTCCTTTTTTCTTCTTATATGATCCTGTAGTTTCAGTGCTATAAAACACTTTCAACAATAGTTTGAACAAATTCACAGTTTGGAAGGTCAGAAGGACACGTATTATAGAAATAATAATAAAAAAAGGCCTTGTTATTGAATATTATCTTGACTTACAAGCTGTAAATGACATCATCACATGTGACCTGTGATATCCAATGACACGCATTCATGTAAATGTAAGAGTTTGACCAGTTAAAGTTGTTTTTTGATGGTTCTGTCGTGTGATTGGAGCACCGCTGGAGTTTGGGAGATCATATGTTGTTGATTTGAGGTCGAGTGTTAGCGATGGCGAGCAGGAACGGCTTGTGCTAAAGGAGGTAGAGCCATTTTTCATTACGATATCACAGAAAACCAAGAACCTCATCGAACTACAGGTTTTATTCGTTTAGGGCTCCTTGAGGTGAGAATTCACTGGCTATTTCCCCTGAGATGAAAGTGAATGAGATGCAGAGCTGTTTTCAGACGTGGCAGATCTCAAATGGCATTATTCTGGATGATTGTGTGGCAGCTGAAGAAGTGCGGCGGAGATCAGTGATCCTGCTGGAGAGCTTCGCAGGGATTCTTGGCTTCTTCTCTCCGCTGGCAGCCGATCTGCATATTGCAATTAAATCTGTGAAGCTCATTCAGAACCTGCGATCGACTCGTTCTCAATCTCCAGTCGTGTTCTTCTGTCCAGAACACTGATCACCATAATGATGATTGAAATGAACTGAACAACTGAACAATCATCATCAGACAATAATAATAATAATAATAATAATATTTATTTTTTATTTATTTATTTTTATAATTTTTTATTTTTATTTGTTTATTTTTTTATATTTGTTTATTTTATATTTATTTTTGTTTATTTTTATATTTACTTTTATTTATTTTTATATTTATATGTATTTATTTTTATATTTATTTTTATTTTTGTTTATTTTTATATTTATATTTGTTTATTTTATATTTATTTTTGTTTACTTTTATATTTATTTTTGTTTATTTTTATATTTATATTTGTTTATTTTATATTTATTTTTGTTTAATTTTATATTTATTTTTGTTTATTTTTATATTTGTTTTTATTTATTTTATATTTGTTTTTGTTTATTTTATATTTATTTTTGTTTGTTTTTATATTTATATTTGTTTATTTTATATTTATTTTTGTTTATTTTTATATTTATTTTTATTTATTTTCATAATTATTTTTATTTATTTTTATATTTATTTTTATTTATTTTTTATTTATTTTTATATTTATTCTTAGCTGTGAAGTAGTGGCTTTACCTTTTTTAAAGTATTTATTGAAGGAAAAAATATTATCAAAGACACATACAAAAAAATATAGTAGATCTTTCCTTGCACACCCAGACAAATTTTGGCATTAAAAAACTTTTATTACAGGGTAAGATTATGATTATTTGATTGTGTTTAGGCCGGTTTGGTCAGTATGATTCAGTGATTTTAGCCCCTCTAATAAACGCTTTTTAATGCCAGAATTCCTGGATGTGAAAGTATGCTCTCATTTTGTAATGAAAAATCCTCTAAACATATGTTTATGTAATTTATTTGTTTAAAGAGACCAGCAGTGCTACACTTCAGACACGATCACATGGTAAATAAATAAAGAATAAAAAGAGAACTCTTTGTGGACAAGATCCTAAACATAAAATATTGGAATAATGATGTTAGTAGGAAGAAAAGCAGTGCTGCCCTCTTGTGGATCACAACTACAATCACACCAAAACACAGACACACACTGACCCTGTTTGTGAAATATTGATCTTATTAGTCTGTTGTGCAGAGGAAGTCATAAAGCTGTTTGGACAGAACGGCCTCAATTCATTAACATAATTGGTGTGTAAAATTGTTCAAAAATTTTGGTAAGACCTAGAATATATTTTTCTTAATATTTGTTCTCTAACAATTCTCTCTCTCTCTGTATCACACACACACACACACACACACACACTCATCATATACACACACAAACACGTGGTTCCATCGTTTTTAATGTAATCATCAGATAAAAACCTTCATCTAATAATGTTTTTCTAATATAAATGCTCCAGTCTCCCCCTTCAATATTTCCCTAATATTACTCATATTATGATATTGACCGTGTGTTTCAGCGGCAGTTGCTATGGATATTCACTTAGATGTGTCTCTATGGCAACACTCTTTCCCCGGGCCTGAAAGTTCCCCAGCAGAGATCAAGATTCCCACACACACACACACAGACACACACACACACACAGACACACACACACACACACAGACAGAAACACACACGTTGTGTTTTCATGGTTTATGGGGACATTCCATAGGCGTAATGGTTTTTCTACTGTACAAACTGTACATTCTGCCCCCCCCCCACCCCTAAACCTACCCATCACACAAAATGTTCTGCTATTTTACATTTTAATAAAACATTGTTTAGTGTGTTTTTAAAGCTATTTGAATTATGAGGAGGCATGAAATGTCCTCATAAAACACGTTTAAGTTGTAATACCAGTGTAATACACATGACATTACACACATTTGTGTCCTGATGTCACAAAAACGCACACACACACACACAGAGACACACACACACAGACACACACACACACACACACACACACACACACACACACACACACACACAGACTTTCTCAAAGCATCTGTAATTTATGCAAGCACTAATATTGAAATCTACGCAATGCTGAATGTCAAATGTTATTTAATTTCTATGTACAGAAATCTAAATCTCCGACTGTTCGTGGATGTTTGTTCTAACGGTACAGTTTGGACCGGCTCTGGCTATAAGCAGCTGTTTAGCTGGGAATTTGACTCGTTTTGGAAACCTGTTTGGTAACAATGATTTTGGAAATCGACAGACACTTGGGCTGCATTTTTTTTCATGGCAGCTGTACCTATTTAAAACATTTCAAAGATTTTCCCACAAGAGTATCGGGGAAATACAGTATAGTAGATTAACATTGTTGAACTTGAATCACGTCTTGAAACAACATTCCTTCTGATGTTCATTCATGTTTATTTGATGCTATAAATGAACTAGTATGAAGAGATGATCGCTTCACGAGGAGCTACAGCGATCTGTCACCACACATTAAACACACACTAGACGCTATTTATTGATTCAACTTCTTTAAAACATTACAATATTTTAAATATGAAACTGTTTCATACGTTGTCAGTGTCTCTTTGCTCCTCAATGTATTTTTCACAGTGTGAGAACATGATGTGTGGCGTGAGAGCGCATGGCAACAGTAACTAAAGGGGGCGGGGCTTTGGGCTTTCTTTTCAATTGGCACATTTCCTTGCTCAATATTATTGCTGAAATCACTAATTTGGTCGATTATTGCAGTTCACTTGTTGGACTACCAGCTGGGAAGCCTGAGTTTGTAGATCATCCTGGTCGAGGGTTCATAAACCAGTTCACACCAGCGAACGGATGTTTGGTAGCCAGTTAGACAAGCTTCTGATGACTGCTAGTCCAGTTTGGTCAGCCACATAAACCCGTTCGGTTCAGCTGACGTGATTGTGAGGGTGGGGGAGGGGAACATGAGTTCTGTTGAGTCAGTCACCCCTCTTTCAGCGGGGGAGGTGGAGTCGCCCCTTCATTCGTTTGGGGTCCAGTGTTCATGAACTCTGCACATTGTTCACACTGTGTTGATATTGTTCACACTGGTGCTTCCCTGAGGGCTTTAAACAGACCTCCAGAAAAAAACTAGCAGATGCGTTTGCCAGAAATGTACTCGAAATGTCCCGAAGTACCAAAATCTGTATCTTTAACACACTGGCAACCACAATAAAAACACAGGAAGAATCAAAGCTCACCACAAGCTGAGGTAAATATCAATCTATAGAAGGTTAAACACAAACACAAAACACCATCATGATCACAAACATGACACTAAAACAACACCGTGAGCAATAATTTAATATCAGAAGTAACATAAAACCTTCTCATATAACTCATGAAACATAATTATTTAAATGAAATGAAGTGTCACAGCGATTTCTGGGAATGTCTGGTTACATTTTTTTCACTTGCTGTATTATTGCTGTAACAAGTACATGAAATGTCCTGTTAGATTTATACATGGGGAAACTGGCATCTTCATAAAGCTCAAATATCCTCTCTGGGCTACTACTGTGTGAAGAAACCTACGAAGAGCATTTATACAGTGTTTTATCATTAAAATTATGATTTCTTTTTCAACAGTGTAGGTATCTTTAGAAGCAAAGTCTAAAAGGGGATGAATTAACACTGGGGTACATCAGGGCTCGGTGCTTGGACCTCTCTTGTTTCAAATTTGCCGGATCCTGTCATCAGACACATTGAATATTTTATCACTGTTATGCTGATGACTATAAGTCAAAGAAGAGCTGCATGTCATCAGCATAACAGCGGTAAAATATTCAACGTGTCTGATGACAGGATCCAGCAAATTTGAAACAAGAAAGGTCCAAGCACCGAACCCTGATGTACCCCAGTGTTAATTTGACATAACCCTCACGTTCAAGATTCCCTGGAGGCTGTATGTGTACCAAACAGATCAAACTTAAAGCAGTAAAGCGTTGAAGCCCAGCGTTTTGATTTATGTGTTCATGGGAAGGTTTATTCCGTAGCAGAATGAGTAGGTGATGGAGATTTGATTGTAGAGTGGAGGTCCTTTTATTTACTTGCTCAAAATAGTCAGATTTTACACTCTCCAGTCTTGAATAAACCTTTATGTGATCCGCTTTCATACTACAAAAACATCCATTTTTGGTGTGAACCACTTATGAACCGCTGACAATGACTGTCATTATCCTTTTGTCGTTTCTCACGTCGTATAGAGCAGAGATTGCACTGAGCCTGTTGAAACTCATTAAGTATGCAGTTAGTCAGTGTTTGAATACAGCGGGGACCGCATTTTATGTTTTATTGCATTTCGGCCCATAGACGTCTGTGAATGGACTCACTGGTGCATATTTAATCGCACTAAACCTTGAGCAGCATGTCTGTCGGAGTGCATGACAGCTGCACTGTAGTGACTCAAGACATCTCACACAATGACTTTAGTACTTTCCTGACGTAAAATTCATACATTTTCTGTTTTTTTAAAAAAATGCACGTTAATAAAAAAGCAAAAGGTGTGAATTTAGTTTTGCACGCAAGTCTGCCACAACATGAAGTTTAGGTAAAAAGGCAAGATATTTGGTCATCTTGAAATGGTCATGATGATGAATCTTTGATGTGGATGTCTCTCTCTCTCATCCACCTCTCCATCTGTCTCTTCTCCCATGAACGAATCCAACAACCTTCGGGTGCCAGAAGCTCAGGTGGACCGGCTGGCATGGCTGACCCTGAAGTCTTGAAGCTTGGTAATTAAATGAATGTGCTTGTCTACACGTCTTATTCCGGTGCTTGTTCCAGGTTGAGTCCTGCTCCGAGCTGTCAGAACCGAACTGGATGAATGAGCATTAAACAAGATGTCGTTCACCACCACCATTTTTTAAAGTTCGACATCAACCCTCTTAGTGTTCCTCAATGTGTTCATTATCAACAGTATAACAAGAAAAATATATAAAATACCCAAGCTAAGTTCTCAGCAAAAATAATTGAAGTTCTCATGAGATTCACCTTGATTCCTCTAGGTGGCGAACATTAACGCTCGTCAAACGCTAAATGCAAGTAAAAATGGTGTTCTTGAGTATTTGAAAATGTGTTATAGACATATGGCTGGTTTAAAGATTTCTAACAATGCAATGTTGTGAGATATGGAGGACCAGGAGTGCCACATAAAAATAAAACGAAGAATCAATTAATTCATTTAATAATTGACACATAAAAATGTATATAAATAAATCACTTTTATATAGGCAAATAAATAGACATATTTAAAGTTGTTTATTTAATTCCTGTTTTTAAACGTAGATTAATAGAACAATAAAAAAATACATTTGTAAATCATTTTAAATCGTTTTTTAAATCGTTTTTTAATGGCTTTTTAAAAAAAGGATTTGCCAAATGCTTTTCTTTATCAATTTGTCACTCCTGGTCCTCCATAGTGAGAACGTGAGCGTGAACGAAAGTTTAAGCCTTTCCACTGTAAATATTCACGTAATAGCGAATTCGTTACTCATGCACTGTGTAATGTTCAACATCCGAATCGAGCGTCTGAAAGCCGCGTCTAATACTAAGTTGAGCTCTTCCTGTGCTTGAACGAACCAATTCACACAGAATTATATGAAAAAATGTATTGTAGTAAGAAAACGCATGATCCGTGCGTCCGCTCTTAAAGTGACAGCAGCCTAATAATCCTGCTGTCTGTTTTTAATGAAGTCCTTTTTAAAGTTGATTGGTGATTTTTGGTTATGAATATTCTGCAGTATTTATTAAATTAGAATACTTTATTACATTTCTGTAACTGCATGAAAAGCACTGTTTATTTCATTCGTGTCTTTGTTTCATTGTATTTATTTGTGCGTTTCGTTTGATTATTTGTTCTTATTTTATTACTGACTGTTTAAAAAATGTAGGCTATTAAAATTAAATTAAGCCAGTTTTAGCCGTGGAATCGAAATCGCAGTAGAGGATTGCAAATTTTCACTAGTATCTCAAATATTGGTGTCATAACTTGAAAAGTTTCAGTGATTTACTAGATTTACTGATGCTGGATCAAAAATATTGATCGTTGAAGACGGTAAAAATGATTCCCTTCCAAGTTCCAAAAGTTAACAAAATATGCTTCATTTTATTCTTTTGTAATATAACATTCAGAAGGTTAAGAAATATTAATTTAATTTTCGGAATTTAGTTAATGTGTGTCAATATTAATTTGAGTAAAATGAAAGAAGTTTTTGAAATGAAGAGAATAAAGTTTCATTTGCTTCTTTCAAAATATTATAATTATAGTTAATAACTAATCATTATATTATATTAATATCATTACTTTAAAAGAAGGTATCGTTTTCATTATCGTGTCGGTGGAGAGAGTTAATATCTCTCATTTATTAATTTATTTATTTGCGATGTGAAAATGAACTAAAACTGACGCACACACTCCATTACAAGCTGCTTCAATGATTTATTTAAATCACAACACACTGAAATCACTGCAACAACCATCATGTGTAAATAGTTTAAAATGGAAATGAAATATTTTTGACATTCACTCTTTCCTTCTTTCATGTCTGTTATTGTATTTGTGATCGTAAATATACAAAAAACAGGCACGCACTCTCTCTCTCTCTCTCTCTCTCTCTCTCTCTCTCTCTCACACACACACACACACACGGGTGGCAACTGGGATTGGTTGTGCTTCCCAATAAACACTGGTGGGAATTGTTACCATGGTGACACCATTGTGCTTCCCTTCTCCCTCCAAGCCCATCACCCTACTTATTTTAGCGGCAAGCTTCTCTCTCTCTCTCTCTCTCTCTCCGTTGGCCACTCCCCCTTTCCAGTCCCTCGCTCTTTATTTGTTACAACCTTCACTGTGAACTGGGAGTCCAGAGGGAGAGGAGGGGATCTCCATCGGAGGGTTGAACCAAGGATCTATTGAGTTCTGAACGCTAAAGAGAAGACGTCAAGAGGGATTCGCTGACTTCTCAGAGAGGGTGATGAATGAAGACGCTCAGTCCCATCTGAGGATGGAGGCTACGGACAAACTCAACGGGCTCGGAGGGAGGAGGAGGCGTCCGAAGAAGGTAAACATGAGCTTCACGTTGAGGACCTGCTCTGTGTTCATGTGCTTCCAGAGGATCGGAGCGCTTCCGACTCCAATGACAGCATTTCTCCAGTGCAGTTGGAGGAGTTGGTGACCGGCTCAGATGCTCAAGTGTTGGAGTAGATTCAGAAAGTGAAGGAGTTAGTTTTTAATTCTGAAGAGCTTGTCTGACGGACAGGTGGAGAGCGTCTGGGATTGGCTCCTCGATTTTGCGAGGCTGGCTGATGAAGGTGTGTGTGTGTGTGTGTGTGTGTGTGTGTTCAGGAGAAGTGCTCGCAGGCTTTTATTGTTGCTCCAGGAGATCTCTCTCACACGGAGGTGTCTGATATTGTTTTGATTGACAGCTGCTTCTGCTTCCCTCAGTCGAGAGCGTTTTCCTTCGAATCAGAACCCGATTCATTCATATGATTTCCATGAGGAACAGTTTACATGCGGTATAAAGCTTGATATGAAACATTACACACAATATGCCACATTTATGCACACAACAATAACCAGTGTTTACACAGAAACTCAACGCCGCACACGTGATGGTGTGAAATGAAGATGTCAAAAGCGTTGAGCGTCCCTCGCTGTGAAACACCTTTGTTCCATGTGTTTGACGCTGAGAGTGGGGTGTGTCCGCCGCCCTTTGTGTGTGTGTGTGTGTGTGTGTGTGTGTGTGTGTGTGTGTGTGTGTGTGTGTGTGTGTGTGTGCTTCTATCTGTCATATATACCAACCATATCATGCTTTAACATATTTTTATGGAAGCCATTGTGGATGTTTGTTTTTTTAAAGGAGTGTGAAATCTACATTGTGGGCGTCATTTGATGCTCTGAGGAATAATGACTATAAAAATGACAAAATGCAGTGTTTATATCATTATTTCAGTATAAAAACACTACAAACGAAAGGAAAGTGTCCACAATGACCGCGTGTTTCTAAATGAGAGGATTCTGTTTTTTTGAGCCGTTCTTATTTTCTTCGCTCAACACTTTTCCTCGAATGTTTCACTGAAAAATAACTATTGAGCAACTATTGGACGAAACCAACTGTGATTTTCGTTACTTGCGGCTTCCCACGTAACTAATATTTCATATGCAAACGGTAAAAAAAGTTAAATTATATCTAGCTTAAAATTAATTATTTTTAAAAATTATCTAACTGACTAGAAAAGTCGATTCGTGGGTCAAAATGTGCGAGGAAACGGATGAAGAGTGTTCACAGGAATTTATCATCACTTGGAACACGGTCAAAAAAGGTCTTTAGCTGAATTAGCATCGGTTCAGCACTGTGGTTTGGCTTTCATGGTGGAAGGCAATGAGGGATCGCGCTCAATCAATGATGTTTGCATTATTGATATGTCTCCCTTCAGTCGGGCGGTGGCGGATGAGCTGTGAAGGGGGTTGAACTTTAATCTAAGCGAGGATCTGTTTCTCTGCTGACTGTACTAAACACTGATTTTCGTGGGGATATCTGTGGAATTCTGAGAAATAGTAAAATGTGTTGAGCAGAGATGTCAGTGATATAGCTAAAAGGTTTGTTATTACACAATATAATACAAAGAAATTATACAAAATTACCCAAAATGAATGTTTTCAGCTGTAAACAGGTTATTCTCGACACAGATTCTGTTTGGACCAGAGGTTAGTAGACCTGTCTATATCTGTATTCGTATAAAACCAGATGTGGGTGGGGCTTTAACTGGTGTGGGTGGGGCTTATACTATGGGTGGGGCTTTAACTTGTGTGGGTGGGGCTTATACTATGGGTGGGGCTTTAACTGGTGTGGGTGGGGCTTATACTATGGGTGGGGCTTTAACTTGTGTGGGTGGGGCTTAGACTGTGGGTGGGGCTTTAACTGGTGTGGGTGGGGCTTAGACTGTGGGTGGGGCTTTAACTGGTGTGGGTGGGGCTTAGACTGTGGGTGGGACTTAAATTGGAAGTCCATTTAACTGTAATTCTATTCCCTTCATTATTTACATAAAGCAAATATGCCTTGTATTTTACATAAAATTCGATTCCGGACAAATTGAGAATCACAATTGGGATCATGATTTTCTCAAGATTCTAAATAGACAACTAAACCAAATAACATGTCATTTACTCGAAGTTCTGACAAAATGTTAATTACTACAGTTTGTTTAAAAAATATTTAATTCATTTTAATGAATTTTTTAAAAATCGGGTTAGATGAATGATTCAATGAGTAAAGTGATAAACACTTGACTTGTTTCATTACTGGATGAATCAGTGTTTTTGAACAAATCTCTTGAATGAATGAATGATTCAATGACAAATAAGTTTTTTGACAGTCAGTAAAGCCGGACATAAACTGCGATTTTCATCAAATTTTGAGACGATTCTGACTCGTGCGACTTTGAGTCAGGCTGAATTTCAGCTCTGTCATGCAGTGTACCGGGGAAACGATTAACCTCTCCCGAACGGCTATTGGATGGTTGAGTGAATATGAACCAATGGTCAGAGCTACGAACCAATTGCTCTTAACTTCTTCCCTCATTACACAACTGTCAAGTCGCAGCTGTACGATCAGACCGTATAGTGTGAGCGCATAAATCGTGAGCCTTGGCTTTACATCGCATGCGCATGTGCATTTATTTGCATAGTGTATGTCCAGCCTAATGTGGCTCTTGAGATCCAGTTTAAGCTCCAACCCTGATCAAACTCTAATGGCACTTTTCCACCGCATGGTATGGATCGCTTTAAATCGTACCACCTTGGTTGAGGTTCCAAGCGAGCTGTACCAATACTAAAATGTGGCCAGAGAGAATCATCGCTATCAGCATCACTGGATTTGTGACACGAGACACCAAACCAAATGGCAGTAGAGTTGGCTCAACTATAACGACAAGTCTATAATCCCACCCATTATGTTATTGTTGGCACATCGCACCTTCATGTGGGCGCAGGGCAAGATTGTTTTGGGAGTTGGTGGTGGGTTTGAGTCTCAGTACCGGCAAGATATTTGGGAGTAAATGAACATTGCTCTCTTCCACTCCCATTACCCAAAACTGAGGTGCCCTTGAGCAAGACATGTAACTCCCTGTCTGCCCACTGCTCCGGGTGTGTGTTCACAGTGTGTGTTTTCAGTACTCACAGCTGTGTGTGTGTGTGTGTGTGTGTGTGTGTGTGTGTACTTGGGTGGGTGAAATGCAGAGCGCAAATTCTGAGTATGGGACACCATACTTGGTCATTGAGGACCATTCATGTTTTGGGTCACTGGAATGTGGGAACAGAAGGTGTTCTTCTCTACAGAAGCAGAGAGAAAGTTGCTTCCTCAAATCAAGATGATTGGCAGACACTTTAAGCAAGACAAAAAAATGTTCCTTCATGCATTTTGACAACATATCGGCCATCTCAAGTCTGGTTTTGGAGCTGGTGTATCTCCTGGACGGTGTGTTGCGGGAGGTTGTGTTTTCTCAAGCGTAGGGCACCATTTGGCATCCCCTGCCAGAACTGTTGAGTCCGTGGGTCTGACCCCTCGATGGGACAGCCCATCCCTCGCTGTGTAGAGATTTGGGAGCCAGTGGCTTAAGTTGTATTCGAATGAGGATCCTATTCACTGCCCAGTTGGTTCAGAGTTGGGTTGTTTACAGGAGCAGCTGAAGTTCATGCAGAAGAAGTTCCTTTTCGTCTTTGGAGTAGGAATTGGTCAATGGCATGAGTCTGAATAGGTTTTTGTATGCTTCGGAGACCCCAAGAGAGGAGCATCAGTCTGAGACTTTAGTGTGAGTATTTGGGTGTATTCTACTCAATTCTTCTATTCTACACTACCTTTACTAGAGATGCCTCTTTACAGGACATTCGTTTGGCGATGGGTTGGTCCTCTCTGCATACTTTTGTCAAATTTTATAACCTGGATGAGTGCTGCACAGGTTTGATCTGTTAAGATAAAGAGTTTCAGACCTCAGGACGTTCCCATTACATCATTAAGCACCTTCTGATTGACACTCGGCGAATACATCGGTAACTCAGACGTTGACTGTGCTTTATTTTCATGTTGCAATTTCTCTATGCAGTCTTTTATGTCAGGTTATTTGTCATCGTTGGAAACATCCTCAGGGGCTGATTGGTGTTTTAGCAAAGAGCATTTAACGGGTTCACATGCTTTCAAAGACGATGAGGATGCTGCTGAGGAAGGTGTTCTCATATTCTGATGAACGCTGCACAGAGCCACGGCTCAGGTTTGACATGTGAGAAGTGCAACTCTGCAAACAAAACCCTTTCCCTTGTCAGCATTACTTCATTCTTCTGTAAGCATCATCCTGAAATGGATTCAGTGGTTTTCCAGTTGGAATTAGGCGAAGTATATCTAAAGTTGTGCAATCAGATATTTTTTTCTCAAATCACATGTTGTCAGGCAGACTGATCAAACTATTAATCACAAGTGATCAAATCAGATTTCATCAGATGCGACAGGGCGCTTATTTGGAGGTGTTATTATGATCTTAATCATTTGTGTGATCGAAGTATTGCGTTTATATAAGGTAAAGTTGAATCACAATATTGCAAAAATACCATTATAATCGCATTATGAGGGTGTATTTTGCCAATAAATGAAGCCATTGCACATCTCAGCAGCACAGTTTCAGTTTCATTACTGAATGAATCTGCATTTTTGAACGAATCGGTTGACTGAATGATTCAACGACTCACTCAGTCATTTCTGCTGTGTCCCTGAACGAATCAGCCATTTTGATCGAATCATTTGACTGAATGATTCAATGACTCACTCAGTCATTTCTGCTGTGTCTCTGAACGAATCAGCCATTTTGAACGAATCGGTTGTCTGAATGATTCAACGACTCACTCAGCCATTTCTGCTGTGTCCCTGAACGAATCAGCCATTTTGAACGAATCGGTTGTCTGAATGATTCAACGACTCACTCAGCCATTTCTGCTGTGTCCCTGAACGAATCAGCCATTTTGATCGAATCATTTGACTGAATGATTCAATGACTCACTCAGTCATTTCTGCTGTGTCTCTGAACGAATCAGCCATTTTGAACGAATCGGTTGTCTGAATGATTCAACGACTCACTCAGCCATTTCTGCTGTGTCCCTGAACGAATCAGCCATTTTGAATGAATCGGTTGACTGAATGATTCAATGACTCAGTGATACTGGAGGTTTTGTATCTGAGGGACTGAAGGATGAATGTTGAATGCTGTTTTTGCAGCAGTTCTGGTTAAAGAGACGCATTTAAGAGTGAAATACGAGATAACATTGTAAATATAGCAGAATCAGGCGTCCGAAGGCGGTCTCTGGCCAAACACACCTGAACAAGCTGAGGAAGCGGTTTGGAATGAATTGTAAATTATCGACAGGTGAGTTAAATTGGGATTGGTGCTGAAACCTGAAGGCCGCTGGAGTTGAAACTATCAACAGAAGCCCATTTAAAGCTGCTGTGAGTTTCCGTGAACGTCTCAGACCGAACGATGCGATTGTAAAGGATGATGCAAAACGATTCCAGCGTGTTTGTGTGTTTTTCACTGACGATCCATTGCTCAGCTCATACGGTCTCCGTTCGAAGGCCCGGGGCGTCTCCTGGATGCCGAACAGCAGCGCAGATGGGAAAGGCTTCCTGACATTCGGCTGTTTCCACAGCAACAAGGGGTTGAAAAAGGGTCCTCGTCCCCAAGATCACCTCCTTAAAAAAGATATTAAACATAATTACATACAGCGCAATCATATTAATCAAACGGTGTCGTTTGTGAACATGCGGTGTATTTATGCTTAAATTAGATTAAAGAAGATATTCCTCTTCCAGATTGTTCAGCGCACGTGATGTCACCTCTGAATTAGACAGGGTGGGGCCGGTTACCAAGACAACAGTCACTCTGTGGGGATGTTTCCATAATCTAGTCGGTGGAGGAGAGGTGGGGGTGGAGGACAGGATTAGACAATAAAACAGGAAGGAGCTTCTCATAAGTGTGTACTGCTGTGTGTTCGAGTTATTCATGAACGCTTCTTTTAATCCTGAAATGAGAGAGAGAGAGAGAGAGAGAGAGAGAGAGAGAGAGAGAGAGAGACAGAGAGAGAGAGCGAGAGAGAGAGAGAGAGAGAGAGAGAGAGAGAGAGAGAGAGAGACAGAGACAGAGACAGAGAGAGAGAGAGAGAGAGAGAGAGAGAGACAGAGAGAGAGAGACAGAGAGAGAGAGAGAGAGAGCGAGAGAGAGACAGAGAGAGAGAGAGAGAGAGAGAGAGAGACAGAGAGAGAGAGCGAGAGAGAGAGAGAGAGAGAGAGACAGAGACAGAGACAGAGAGAGAGAGAGAGAGAGAGAGAGAGACAGAGAGAGAGAGACAGAGAGAGAGAGAGAGAGAGCGAGAGAGAGACAGAGAGAGAGAGAGAATGAGAGAGAGAGAGACAGAGAGAGAGAGAGAGAGAGAGCGAGAGAGAGACAGAGAGAGAGAGAGAATGAGAGAGACAGAGAGAGAGAGAGAGAGAGCGAGAGAGAGACAGAGAGAGAGAGAGAATGAGAGAGAGAGAGAGAGAGAGAGAGAGAGACAGAGAGAGAGACAGAGAGAGAGAGCGGCTCTTTTATATGAGGACAATGATTTATTTACAAACGAACGTGGTTTCAGTCAGTGTGGGCGACTGTGTTTCTGTTTTTTTTTCTTCACTATAGTCACTGATAATCAGCAATATCAACAATGAATTTTTATTATAGTTCATTAAAGTCATAAGCCACTTCAGGCTGTTATGAACATTTTACATTTTATTTGACAAAACATCCATTTTAGCTTATAGTTCGGCCTAAATGATGCTAATAAGCCAATTATGCCGAGTGATACGGTTCATTATTGTAATTGAAGTGGGTTTATGTTTGCATGTTTGCTCAACCAATCACGATTCAGAACCAGAACTGTCAGAACTGTCAGTGAATGGATGACAATAGATGATGTAAAACATCTCTGACACATGAAGCATTCATTAATAATAATGCCGATCAATTATTAATGGTAGTTCAGGTTAAGGGGCACAGAGGGGTAATTAGACGGGTTAAGGAGACGTGATTCTAATATTTGGGTTTTTGCCAGATTTCTTTGTTTTATAGTTTGATTAGAGAACACAGGATAGATATAAACAGAACTGAGTTCATTTGATACAAATATATGATGTAATATATAAACAAATGTGATATGCACAGAATGATCATTAAATAGTGTAAAAACACAGATATAGCCATAAGAAAGCATTCCGAAATGAATATAAATAAAATCTTTAATCTTTTTTCAGTGTTTTGTGATATTTTTAGTAATAAATATCACCGATGGATAATAGCATCGTGCTGCGCAGCTGTTTTAATGCCAGAATGCATTGATGTGTATCTCTTTAAAATGCAAATTATTATTTCATACACTTTATTCATTCGTCTTTAATTTTGATTTATTCGTTCATTTCGTACTTTGGTTTTTCAATCAGTGAAGAGCCACGAACACTGATCACATTCATTTTCATGTACTTTTTCAGTCGCGTCAGGTGGATCTGGACTAGTTTTGGACGTGGCAAAGAGCATTTTAAAGACCCTCGATGGTTCAATCCCAGAGATATGGAGATCTTAATGAGTAAACTGGTTCATTCAGTGGTCAAAAACCAAATGTATGCAATTCATCATCTAGTTTTAACATTATTTCTTCTTCAGATATTCCTCTTTAAAAGTAAAAACTATCAGCTGTTTAAAAAATGACCCACATTTGGGTTTTGACCTCTGGAAATGTGCACAATTGAGCAGTTTACTCGCGTTAAGATCTCCAAATCTCTGGGATCAAACCATCGAGAGCCTTTAAAATGAAGATACCAAAAGAAAAGTCTAAAATCTAGAAGGATATCTTCAAAACTTCTTGAGTTCCAGTCGTGACAGCTTGAGGAATAAAACACAAGAAGTGCTGGAATATAAAGAAACAAAGATTGATAAAGTCAACAGATTTTACTGTTAGATCTTCCGATCTCTGTGTGAAATAAATAATGACGCTCCGCCTTCAGAAAGTCATTTTCACTCTCTGATTTCACTCCAAATCTCAGGTGAAAATAGTCATTTATAACATGGTGGATTTACATCTGTGACACTTAATATTCTGTCTTTCAACAGGAAAAAATGTGAACAAAATCACACGTTTGAGCAGGAGACCTCTGGTTGATCTGACACAGAACGACCCTCATAACGAATAGAAATAATCCGCGGGAGTGGCTCTTTCGACTCGGACTGCTTGACAGAATCAGCTTAACAAGTTATAATAAAACTGTCGGCAGAATTACTGTGGTTTGCGCTTAATCGTTTGTAAAAGTTCGGCTGAACACACTTCCTCTCACTCACTGCTTTTTCGGTCAGCGGTGGGCGTTACATGAGCCCAAACACAATGACAGATGGGCTGGAAGCGGCCGGAGAAACTCTGCCCCGGGTGGTAATTTAGTGTTTGTGTGTGCGGAGACATGCGTTTATCAAGTGTGCTGCTTTAGATCGAGAAAATAATTAAAACACTGGATGTGATGGCTCTTCACACTGCAAATTTTAGTTGTTTATTGGCCTTGTCAATATACTGCTCTGCCACTCATACGATTTCATTCTCTCAAACCGACATGCCATGAAATCTCTTCACAAAACAGAATTCACCGCTCCTGCATTAAAGGGAAAGAACGGATGTTTTATTTGCTCAAGACGAGAGCTAAAGCTTCTGTAACTGACATAGAGAGGAAAAGCTTGACATTTGATCAAATGCATGGCGACGTTCCCAATTACATGCATTTCTTTTTATCTCCATTTGTCTTGTTTTGTCTGGCATCCTCTCTTCTCTATTCTTGCCTCTACAATATAACTTCATTTCATCATTATTTATTTTATTTATTTATTTTTTTGCTGTCGCTTTCTTCTACTGATTTTTGTCAAAACAAAACCCGAGTTACTCGACTGCTCGTGTTTTATGTTACCATTAAAAAAAAAATAAAAGACATAGTTCATGTCCAGATGTGGTTTCAAAGAAATAGTCGGAGTATTGTTACAATCATGACCGAAAACAAAAATGGGATTCAGTTTTCCTCAGCTAAAATGAAGTGATACTAAAAACCACCAGTAGGTGGCGGCAAATGATTCTCTTAATGAGTGAGTCATTGAATCATTCAACTCATTCAAAACATCCGATTAATTCAGGGACAAAGCAAAACTGACGGTGCGTTCCAAACGGGATATATAGCCGAGTGAAAACAATCAAAACTGGCCACTTCAAAGGATTTCATGATGGACACTTCAGGCTCCCATGATCCTTTGCACAGGGAAGTTGTTTGGCGTCACAGAATGGGTGCAGGAGGCTGTTTTCTATACTATTGTAATAGTTAAACGAGTTAGATTTGGCACAAAACGACATTTTACTTCAACAAAAATACTTTACATCATTCAACTGTTTCAAATACATAGTCACAATATGTCCCAAAAATAAATAAATGAACTAACATTAAACAAATCTACTCTTCATTCAGAGCGTGTTTTTTTTGGGAATCAACCAGCGTACAAACGTGATTGTCTCGTGAAGAAGTGCGTTCCAATAAAAGAGTTTCTGACCCCTGCGCCCTTCATCCCTTCGACGCGCTCACAAGAATTCAGATTTCATAAGTGTTTCGAAATTTCAACGGTTCATGTGAATTTGGCAGTTTGACTCCGAACCACTGATTCGAAACGAAAGATTCGTGAAGCTTCATGAAGCAGTGTTTTGAAATCGTCCATCACTAAGGTTGACCCGCTGCTTTAACGATGTCTCTAGTGTCTTTCTGGCCGTTTGAAAGTGTAACTTGCTGTCAGTGGAGGCCAGAAATATCTGACTTTGTGTTCTGAAGTTGAACGAATCACTTAGGGTGCGTTCACACTTGTCATGTTTGGTTCGATTGAATTAGACAGATTGAGCACTGCCATCCGAACCCTGGTGCGCACCAAACAAGTGGACCGAGACCGCTAAAAAGATGGGTCTCGGTCCGCTTCCAAACGAACTCTGGTGCGGTTCGATTGATATATGAACGCAACATGGACCAAAGACACGTAAACGAACCAAAAACAGGACGTGATGTCACAAGATGCGACGCTACAAGTCAGCTGATTCGATGACGCGGGAAGATCGGTGAATCCAAAATGAGTCGAGGGCAAACGTGGAGCAACGAGGAGGTGAAGTTTCTGTTTCTGCGTACAACGGAGGAAATCCTGGAGCTGTTTTGAATGTTTTGAACATTTTATGAGCTCTTCGTGAGTTCTCAGCTGGTAAAAATAAAGCATATGTACACGCATAAAATGATGGCGTTTAATCCAGAACACAGCGTTGTTTTGAATGTTCGGTAAGCAAGCTCCGTCGCCAAATATACGTCATAAAAGCCGATCAATCAGGTCGTGACCGTATCCCTGTGCCTTTGGTTCGGTAACTTAAGGTCCGCTGTTAAAAATGTCAGTGTGAACGCTAAGAGGACCAAGACTTGTTTTTTGGTCCGGACCAAATGAACCAAACCAACCGAACTACAAGTGTGAACGCAGCCTTAGATTTTCACTCAACTGGTTTATAATTGAACAAGACAAAATTCGCTGTCTTCGTCCTCCGCCACGTATTCTCTTTACTCGCTGGTTTGCGTTAAGATAAGCGTGTTGTATGAGCACGACAGCGCTGACTAGAGTCCATGTAAGCTCTAGTGTACGCCGGTGGCCAGGAAAGCCCATCGCTTTGACTAACAATAGACAGAAGGAAATCCAGTTACCCATCAAACCCTGCTGCTCCCCTCGCTGCTTCACATGAATCTTTTGTTCTCCTAATCCAATTGCTGCAGTTTTCGTTCCGCTTCATCCCAGAGTCATTCCCTCTTTACCACCCAGAAAACTCGGAGACGAAGCGAACGCTGTTGTGCAACAACCAAAGCAGAATGAAGCAATAAGAGCCATTTTTATGCATTAAATTTGATTACATAGCACACTTCGTTTTCTGTTTCAAGGGTTAGCGTTCTTCATTCCTCGCCATTGTCCTCTTTTCTTTCTTGTATGCCAAAAAGTACGTGTTAGAGAATGGATGGAGGTTCGTTTGACGTCAGGAGTTTCCAGTCTCCGGTGAACCAACACTATTCATAATATGTGAAAAAATGTGAGGATTGACTCAATGACGGTTGTGTGTGAATGAGAGCTGGAAAGAGAAAAACTGTGAGAAAAAAAATAAAGATGAACCAAAGTTCAGAGCAGGTTGTCGTTTTGGTGAAAAATAGAGAGTGTGATAAACAGAGTCTCTATTTACTGTTAAAGAAAGGATCGATTATGAGCTTTCGGTTCTTGAAGAAAGAGCCATTGAACTTGAAACAGTGGAGATAGTGTCCGACTGGAATCCTTGACCAAAAATCCTGGAAACATTCTCCTAATGTTTGGGGAATGAATATCATTTCTCAACAGTGTCTCCGCATTCATTTTTCCTCAAAGAACATTGCTTTCCATGTCACATGACAGAGTCTGTTTTTCAGTAGCTCATTCAACCCATCTCTGCCTCGTATGTGTATGATGACATAAGATTGACTTTGACTTTTAAAGCTGGTATCGTGTGAAAACAAGTACTACTGTTCCCAATTGGCCTTGAACGTTAAAAACAAGCTTATATAAAGGATTGTATTCACTCCTCCCTCAGCATTATATTATCCCAGTATCTAGGTTTCTCTAGTCTCTAAGGCAGACTCTTTTCCTCATTTTCTTGTTATTTCGTCTTGCCACAATAAAGAGAGCATGAAAAGAGTCAAACCACTATCTCAGTCCAGAACTGAATATATGGAAATCAAATCCCCATTTAATGAACTGTGTATTGGTGAGCTTCAGGCTATATGGTTTGATCAATTATTCATCTGAGGAGGGGGTTGTGTTGGTGTACTACTCGTGTCTGACAGTTCGGAGGAAAATCTGCCCTGTGTCCCGGAGCAAATTACATTTTTCTCATTGTTTTTCCTCAGATGTGTACATATGAATACTTTTTGGAGGTAAAACATCACAGTGATTTGCTTGAGTCAAAATAAGAGAAGCAAGACAGATGCCAGGCTTTTATTTTAGTGTTTTTGCCAAATGTTGCTGTTGTCCCGTTGTTGCGGTCTTAAGACTCCTTGTTGGAGCATTCAACTCCCTTCCGGACAGACCCGGGTTCAAGTCCTGCTTAGAGCAGACGTTTCCAAAAGGAGGGGTTACATTGGTGCCGTGACCCGGATGGGAGTACAGTTAAGGGGGGTGAATGTGATATGTGATACATATGAATACTTTTTGGAGGTAAAACATCACAGTGACTTGCTTGAGTTAAAATAAGAGAAGCCAGGCTATTATTTTAGTCAAGTCAAGTCAAGTCATCTTTATTTATATAGCGCTTTTTACAATGCAAATTGTGTCAAAGCAGCTTTACATTAATAATTGGCAAATAATTTGGCTGCACAGCAGCTCCCAAAGAAAATGGTGTCATTGTCCAGCTTATTCTATATATTATTGATTCATTCCGTTGCAAATATCAATAGTTATTAGTCTAGTTAATTTATGTATATCAGCACTGGAGAAAACAGTGACGTAATCGTCCGTATGAATACTTTTTGGAGGTAAAACATCACAGTGACTTGCTTGAGTTAAAATAAGAGAAGCCAGGCTATTATTTTAGTGTATTTTTTGCCAAATGTTGCTGTTGTCTCACTGATCTCAAGTGATGCGAGAGATTGCGGTCTTAAGACTCCTTGTTGGAGCATTCCACTCCCTTCTGGACGGACCCGGGTTCAAGTCCTGCTTAGAGCGGATGGTTTTAAAAGGAGGGGCTATATTGGTGCCGTGACCCAGATGGGAGTACGGTTAAGGGGGGTGAATGTGGTATGTGATACATATGAATACTTTTTGGAGGTAAAACATCACAGTGAAGTCACTTATTTTGCTTGAGTTAAAATTAGAGATGCCAGGCTATTATTTTAGTGTATTTTTTGCCAAATGTTGCTATTGTAACGGGCATAGGCCAGTATGAGCATGTAAACCTCACTCCTCTGATCTGAAGAGGCGCTCTAGCGAGTGAAGTTAGAGATTTTGGTCTTCAGCCTCTTTCTTAGAGCACTCGACTCTCAAGCGTATAGGTCTGGGTTCAAGTCCCGCTTAGAGCGAGGGGTTACATTGGTGCCGTGACCCGGATGGGAGTCCGTTTAAGGGGGTGAATGTAAGGGATGTAGGCTGGAAAGAGCTGTGCATGTAAACTTCACTCCCCTGATCTCAAGAGGCACTCGAGTAACTGAAGCTGGAGACTGTGATCTCCTTGTCAGAGTGCCCGCCTCCCATGCCCGCATACCTGGGTTTGAGTCCCGCTTAGAGCGGGACAGTGGGGTTTATGATGTTCAAGCAGTTTTTATTAACACAACGGAATATGCATAACACATACCAAGTGGATTTGCTTTGGCAACAGAAAACAGTGTCTACTCGTCATGAACAACACAAACCAACTCCAGTCTCGGCTACAACTACAGTGTTTGAGGACGCGGACACTGTTCAGTCAATGAAGAGCATATGCAAATGTGTTGTTGGTTTGTAACAGGAAGTGAGACTGCAATTGCTGACGACTCTTTTTGGCAGGTCAAAATTGGAGACCATAACTTTAACTGTCATGCACTTTGATCTTTAAAACCTTTTACATTCATAAACAGCTCTATTACATTCTACATGAAGGGCAATGTTTGAAAAAGCACACCACATTCATGCAAATAGATCACAAAATAGCTTTTATTGCATACTTTGCTCAATATGTCCATCATGTAGTTGGAATGGAGCTGGAAACGAGCTGTAAAGCGTTACATAAGCTTCGACAGCACACTCTGTCCCCTGGGCTGTTATTGATTTTGTTCCAAGTTTGCAAAACGACACCAGCTAATAGAATCCGTAGGAGGATCTCTGTATAGCATTTCTATCGGTTTGCCCCACAGCGCTTTGAAATCGACTCCCTTTGGAGACCTTAATAAACTCACAAACTGTGATGTCACAACCCTGTTGGTGCAGAACAGTGAATAAACAAATGAAATCAACTTTGTTTTGTCCATTGTAATGTTCTTGAACCCCATCATAGACACATCATGTCTGTTTCATAGAGGAAGATACTGTAACATGACATTATGATTATGCCAAACTACCTAAATGAACTGCCAATCGAATAAAAGAAAGACAATTGTGTTGTATTATGGCAAAGCAAGTTGGTTTGGAAGTCAATAAGGGTAAGGAGTTGAGGTGTAGTAGGCTTTATTAAATATTTATTAAATATATATTTTGGACCAGTGATTTGGAGTGCGAAAAGTCATGTGATTTCAGTAAACGAGGCTTCGTTGTGTCATCACCGTTTCCAAATGTTTGTAAATGTCAGTGTTTTGCCGCTAGGGGGCGATGATCTCTGTGAACACATGAACCAGTGTCTATATATGAGTTTGACCTGTTTTATACATTTGTATACATTTAATGGCACATTTTCTATCATAAAAAGGAAGAGTTGTAGTTAAAAGTCTCTTACTTCTCTGATTAACCAAACTACGTAACACAAACCCTACAATTGAATAAAATAACACACATTATAGAGACACTTCATTTTTATTTGTATTAGATGATTTGTTAAATGCATTGAATAGATGACAGCTTCAATCAAACACTGCAGTTGGTTTGGAAAAGGTGTTTTTATGCATGTTTTCGCTGCATTTACACTCGTCTGACCAGCAGGGGTCACCAGACTCTTCGAAACGGTGAATCATTTGGCGACGCAATTGTTTCGAAATGCCGTGTTTCTCCCGTCACTACGTTGAAGTTTACATACAAGCAAACAGGGAACGTATCCAGACACAGGAAGTGAAAACAGAAAATTGGAAACAAATTGGAAACATTGATGCGAAAAATGAATTGCCTGAAAACCACTAGAATCACAGCGATCCGTTCTGTGATGGAGAGTGTGCGTTCATGACTCGTGATTGATCTGTGAGATCTCACTAACGCTGCTGCAGATGCTCGTTCATATGGGCATTCAAACACGTTCATAAAAGAGAGATCTCACACATTTTTGTCTTTCTTGGCCCGGTCAAGCCAGCTATTGTTTCATAATATCAGCGAAAGAGATTCTGGCTCAGGGTCGGTAAGATTTAATGCCCATAAACATCACAAATCCACCGCAGTGGATGATTAACAGGTTTGTCCAAGTTTAATCTGCACCGGTTTTAGACAAGAAGCAAATGCTGACTGAGGTCTCTCTCGTTGATATAGCCCGAATCTGATGGTTCGAGCTCTGGACGCCCCCTGTGAGTGTGTGTGTGTGTGTGTGTGTGTGTGTGTTTCCTAGAGGGCTTCACTGTCTATAACTGAACTAAGATCTGATTCTGGGTCAGTTGAAGACTCCACTATTTCTAGCCACTTAATCCTCTAAGCATTTTTCCTGCGAGTATCTCTCTCTCTCTCTCTCTGTGTGTGTGTGTGTGTGTGTGTAATCACGGTGTACTAATACCTCAGTAATCCATCCATCCACAGTGGCCGGTTCTTCAATAGACATCCTCTCTACCCCTCGTTCCCTGCTTTTATTTATTCACGGCAATCCTGATTCTGGATCTACGTCATTGAAACCTCCCGAAACACTCATGAGTGTTGCAATGGTGACGAGAGCCACAGCTCAGGTAAGGCTTTATATCCCGTCCCTCATCTCACATCGCCAGGCCGCTTTTATCCAGCTTTGATTAGTTTCTTGGCTTGACCTGCTGCTCCACATTTCATAATTGTCTGTGGCTGAATAACTGCATCTGAATGTTTAGCAGTCTGATGAAGGGTTCAGACCAGCGGACGATATCGTTCTGCAGTTTTGTCGTCTGTCTCTTTAAACGCTCGAGCTCTGACGCAGGATGGATTCTGATTGGCTGTCAGTGTTTTTATCATTCATCATCGTTTCTCTGTGCTGTTATCGTTGCTGTGGACTCTGGTGTTCTTTTACGTTAGAACGATTTTTTAGAGCGATATCTTTATCGTGATCATTAAAAGTTGGTGTGAACAGGCCTTTAGTCGTCCAAAAATGATAGTCTTCTTTTACTCTTGTGCATTTGTCATCATGAAACATGTGATCCAGTTTATTATAAGCACGCATCTTTTTCTATCACATTGAAACATTCATGAGTGCTTGAATTACCCGTGCTTCAGGTTAGGCCACCTTTAACTCATCCATCAGCATTTATGACTCAAATTATGCAACTTCTTCATCTTAATCTTCATGTTTTCCACATAGAAATATCGAAATATTTCAGTTAAAGGAGAGCTTGTGTACTTTGCAATACAAAAACATCTATAAATGTGAGAAAAAAAACTAGAAAAATATGCTTATAAGCAGTTTGTACCAGAGCGGTTTGTAATAACTTGACATTGAAAGTTTAAAATTAGAATCTGCTGTTATTAAAAACTCATTTGGGAACCGACAGCCGCTGTATCTCCATTAAAGTGACGTACTAAAGCTGTACGTCATTAGAGAGGAGCATAAAATACTGTAGGCGATAGTGATGGTGTGCATTTTCAGCACTTTCTGAAAGATAATTAAAAAGAGAAGAGCCAAGATCCCAACTGAAGGGACATTCATCACCATGATGGTGACTTCAGGCTGACTGAAACGTCTTTTGTACAAGGACCGTATAAAACCGGCCAAACTGGATTACAGTAAATGAACAAAAGCTGTGTTTCCATTCAAAGCTGCCAATTTAACTTATGTATAAAACTGAAGCACCAAACACTCTCCATCTCTGTAAATGGTAACAGAGATAAACCGGGCATCACACACACTGAGAATCACACTCCAACAGACTTTCACCGTCTGAATCTAAATAATCAGCCAGTCGTCCATCCATATATCCATCCATCCCACGATTCTCTGTGAAATCTGTCGACTCCGACCGCCCAATATCCTCTCCTCAGGGCAGAATCTGGGCAGAAGTCATGGAGTGGATTCTAGCCATCATCTTGATCCCTTCCAAATTCTGGCTGTGGCTTTGTAATCCATCCATCCATCCCCTCATCCATCAATCCATCCATCCATCCATCCATCCATCCATCCCCCGTCCATCCATCCCCTCATCATCCATCCCATCATCCATCCATTCCCTCATCCATCCCCTCATCCATCCATCCATCCATCCATCCCCCCGTCCATCCATCCCCTCATCCATCCATCCATCCCCCCATCCATCCATCCCCTCATCCATCCATCCATCCATCCATCCCCCCGTCCATCCATCCCCCCGTCCATCCATCCATCCATCCCCCCATCCATCCATCCATCCATCCCCATCCATCCATCCCCTCATCATCCATCCATCCCCTCATCCATCCATCATCCATCCATCCCCCCGTCCGTCCATCCATCCATCCATCCCCTCATCCATCCATCCATCCATCCCCCCGTCCATCCATCCCCTCATCCATCCATCCATCCATCCCCCCATCCATCCATCCCCTCATCCATCCATCCATCCATCCATCCCCCCATCCATCCATCCATCCATCCATCCCCCCGTCCATCCATCCATCCATCCCCCCATCCATCCATCCATCCATCCCCCCGTCCATCCATCCCCTCATCCATCCATCCATCCATCCATCCCCCCGTCCATCCATCCCCTCATCCATCCATCCATCCCCTCGTCCATCCATCCATCCATCCATCCATCCATCCCCCCGTCCATCCATCCATCCATCCATTGCCCTGTCCATCCATCCATCCATCCCCCCCGTCCATCCATCCATCCCCCCGTCCATCCATCCATCCATCCATCCATCCCCCGTCCATCCATCCATCCCCCGTTCATCCATCCCCTCATCCATCCCCTCATCCATCCCCTCATCCATCCCCTCATCCATCCCCTCATCCATCCATCTATCCATCCCCTCATCATCCATCCATCCCCCTGTCCATCCATCCATCCCATCATCCATCCATCCCCTCATCCATTCATCCATCCATCTATCCATCCATCCATCCCCTCATCCATCCCGTCATCCATCCATATATCCATTCATCCATCCATCCATCTATCCATCCCCTTATCCATCCCCTCATCCTTCCATCCCCTCATTCCATCCATCCATCCATCCCCTCATTCCATCCATCCGTCCATCCCCTCATCCATCCATCCATCCCATCATCCATCTCCTCATCCATCCCCTCATCCATCCATCTATCCATCCATCCCCTCATGCATTCATTCATCCCCTCATCCATCCATCCATCCCCTCATCCATCCCCTCATCCATCCATCCCCTCATCCATCCCCTCCTCAGGGCAAAATCTGGGCAAAAGCCATGTAGTGGATTCTAGCCATCATCTTGATCCCTTGCTGCCAACTTGCTTCCAAATTCTGACTGTGGCATCATATTCCATCCATCCATCCATTTTCCGAGATGTTTTCCATACAGTATTAGGGGATGCTGTGGAGAAAACACCCTGAACGAGTGACCAGTTCATTGCAGTGCTTTGTGTATTTATTTTATTTTATTTGCTTATAATATAAAGGCTTGATTTTCGACAGTTGGTCCATATTTCCAGATCTTGCGAAAATAGAAATATGTAAATCATGATGCGCAGTGTCACAGAAAGGTGTTACACCACATTGCATCACATGCATTAACTGCAGAAAGTTGTAAATTATTAAGCGTATAATAGTAGATACATCTGCACACATTTGAGTAAAATCTCATGTAATATTTCTGAAGATGCTTGAAATAGAGAGGATCCTGAATAATTTGCTATACACCAACATTGTATTCACAAAATTGGTCCAATTTCAACATTCTACTACTTACTATAAGTAATTTTGTGGCTAGGTGTCAACTAACTCTCATTAGAGTATTAGTAGACTGTTAGGTTCAGGTTAAGGTACTTGTAGTCAGTATAATGTCTGTGGAGAAGTGTAGGACATTTTTCCAGTGATTCTGGGTTGCAACTGCTGATACGTAAAGCCATGTATTGCCAAGTGTGGCCATGTGTACAGCAAGGATTGTGTGAGGGTGCTGTTAGCTCGTCCCAGGATTTCTGTGTGTGTGTGTGTGTGTGTGTGTGTGTGTGTGTGTGTGTAAGAAGAGCCAGACAGATGGCATCACTAGAGTAATCTGTGAGTCAACCCTGTGTGTCGGCCTACTGACACACTCCAAAACACTCAAATAGCTCCAAATGCACTCCCATTCTCAACACTCAGATCTGTCACCTTCCCTGTTCTCTGAATCCTGATGTCACATAAACGTTGATGGCATTATTAATAATACATTTATTATTCACCATATTATATTCAGTTTGAAGAAGCTAGATACTAGGGATCCATTAAAGTAGTTGTAAGCGATTTAAGGTCTGAAGCTCTTGCTTCTTGTTTTTGAAGTTATATTCCTCTTTTGTATTTTCTGTGCCATCTCTCTCTTTCTATAGTCACTAATGCCTATCTTGACACGCCCCTTACTGCTGATTTGCTCACTCTCTCCTCCCCCATCATGAGTGGACACGCCCCTTACTGCTGATTTGCTCACTCTCTCCTCCCCCATCATGAATGGACACGCCCCTTACTGCTGATTGGCTCACTCTCTCCTCCCCCATCATGATTGGACACGCCCCTTACAGCTGATTTGCTCACTCTCTCCTCCCCCATCATGAGTGGACACGCCCCTTATAGCTGATTTGCTCACTCTCTCCTCCCCATCATGATTGGACACGCCCCTTACAGCTGATTTGCTCACTCTCTCCTCCCCCATCGTGAGTGGACACGCCCCTTACAGCTGATTTGCTCACTCTCTCCTCCCCCATCGTGAGTGGACACGCCCCTTACTGCTGATTGGCTCACTCTCTCCTCCCCCATCGTGAGTGGACACGCCCCTTACTGCTGATTGGCTCACTCTCTCCTCCCCCATCATGAGTGGACACGCCCCTTACTGCTGATTGGCTCACTCTCTCCTCCCCCATCGTGAGTGGACACGCCCCTTACTGCTGATTGGCTCACTCTCTCCTCCCCCATCATGAGTGGACACGCCCCTTACAGCTGATTTGCTCACTCTCTCCTCCCCCATCATGAGTGGACACGCCCCTTACAGCTGATTTGCTCACTCTCTCCTCCCCCATCATGATTAGACACACCCCTTACAGCTGATTTGCTCACTCTCTCCTCCCCCATCATGAGTAGACACGCCCCTTACAGCTGATTTGCTCACTCTCTCCTCCCCCATTATGAGTGGACACGCCCCTTACTGCTGATTTGCTCACTCTCTCCTCCCCCATCATGAGTGGACACGCCCCTTACAGCTGATTTGCTCGCTCTCTCCTCCCCCATCATGAGTGGACACGCCCCTTACAGCTGATTTGCTCACTCTTTCCTCCCCATCATGAGTAGACACGCCCCTTACAGCTGATTTGCTCGCTCTCTCCTCCCCCATTATGAGTGGACACGCCCCTTACAGCTGATTTGCTCACTCTCTCCTCCCCCATCATGAGTGGACACGCCCCTTACAGCTGATTTGCTCGCTCTCTCCTCCCCCATCATGAGTGGACACGCCCCTTACAGCTGATTTGCTCGCTCTCTCCTCCCCCATTATGAGTGGACACGCCCCTTACAGCTGATTTGCTCACTCTCTCCTCCCCCATCATGAGTGGACACGCCCCTTACAGCTGATTTGCTCGCTCTCTCCTCCCCCATTATGAGTGGACACGCCCCTTACAGCTGATTTGCTCACTCTCTCCTCCCCCATCATGAGTGGACACGCCCCTTACAGCTGATTTGCTCGCTCTCTCCTCCCCCATCATGATGCTGATTGGCTCTGTTTGTGCTCGATCCGATCTGTTTTTCATCAGTGTTTTTCAAAAATTTACTGCACCTTTAATACCTTTTTTTTAAAAGGCCAATTTCAATAGCAAGCTGATAGAGATCTATTTCTATTTATTCTGTAAGGATTCATTTGTTTTTATTCTTTCTTTATAATCTGCGTCATGAATGTGGTTCAGCAACACCCAAGGACTCTTATTTTGACGTATATTAGACTGTTGCGTGCCGTAACCACGTGGATTACTTGGTTTTTGTTTGGAATTTTACCTTGTTTTGTTTCTTCATTAAAAGACCGTTGTTGTTGTTTTGATACTTTGAATTTGATTATAATGTTGAATTAACATTCACACAAACACCTCATGATTGTTTAAATGTAATTGAAGGGAAATGTTAATGTACTGAATATGGCTCAGACCTTTAATATGACAAGTGCACATGGAAAACGAAAATATTTTATTCTTGGGAAAGTCATGGAAATGTGCAAAATCTTTAATCTTTTTTCCTCTTCACTAAAATGTCATCGTCCATGTGTTGGAAAAACTCTTTCAGTCTATTAGTTTTACATTCGTGCACTAAAAACAGTCGTTTAAAATCCTCACTCAGTAAGTACAGTATGACTAATGTAACGGAAAACTCTTGGGAACTGTGGAAACATTATTATTAGACAATGTTGTTCATTAGGCTTTCTGCTGAATTTGGGTTTAGATCACAGATAACCAGCAGATGGCGCCACAATACAGTGTTTCTAGTGAAGAAACTCTACTCTGAGCCGGAGTTGATGTCCTGCACAAAACCTGCTGGACTTTTGATTGGATCGAACACGTGCACTGTTAGTTCTGGACCGAGACCTACTGACGAGTGTCACACAAATGATTAATAATAGTTTCATAGATCAGTTGTGTTGTGTTGTGTTGTGTTGTGTTGGTCGGTACAGAAGTTAAGTTTGTGCTTTCTTAAATAAGTGTTTGTTAAGTATCAGTAATTTTGGATACGTCTATTTTGCGATAATTTAGTTTTAAAAGGCAGGCAGTGCTGTAACACGGGACAAACAGAAGTGTTTTCAAGGATGTGAACATCAAAACTCACTGATTCAAGCACACTTCAAAGTATACTTTTATAAACTAAAAAGTTTGCTAGAGAAGTATTAAAATAATACACATACTAGTACATTGATATTGTTGGGTTGTTTAGTGTTAATAAAATGTTAATAATTGTTCATTTTAGTTTAGTTTTGGATTAAATCAGATACATGTATGTCATATTGGGTCATGTTGCAAAATCACAAATCACTTTTCTTCTCTCTATTCACGCAAACTAAGAAAGGGGGGGCTTTTTTATGCATTAAAAAAAATAAAAATAAACAATAGATAAAAAAAATGCTTCTTTTTCTTCTTCTCATTCTAATGGAAGCTTGTTTCCAACATGAGATAAAAAAGGTAATTGTGACTTATCTCACAATTCTGACTTTATATCTCACAATTTTGACTTTATTTCTCACAATTAATTCTGACTTTATCTCACAATTCTGACTTTATTTCTCACAATTCTGACTTTATATCACACAATTAATTCTGACTTTATTTCTCAGAATTCTGACTTTATATCTTTCTAAGAAAAGTCAGAATTGTGAGATAAGTCACAATTACCTTTTTTATCTCATGTTGGAAACAAGCTTCCATTAGAATGAGAAGAAGAAAAAGAAGCATTTTTTTTATCTATTGTTTATTTTTATTTTCTTTAATTTTTTTTTTAATAAAGTCAGAATTGCGAGATATAAAGTCAGAATTAATTGTGAGATATAAAGTCAGAATTGCGAGATATAAAGTCAGAATTAATTGTGAGAAATAAAGTCAGAATTGTGATATAAAGTCAGAATTGTGAGAAATAAAGTCAGAATTGTGAGATAAAGTCAGAATTGTGAGATATAAAGTCAGAATTGTGAGATATAAAGTCAGAATTAATTGTGAGAAATAAAGTCAAAATTGTGAGAAATAAAGTCAGAATTGCGAGATATAAAGTCAGAATTGTGAGATATAAAGTCAGAATTAATTGTGAGAAATAAAGTCAGAATTGTGAGAAATAAAGTTAGAATTGCGAGATATAAAGTCAGAATTAATTGTGTGATATAAAGTCAGAATTGTGAGAAATAAAGTCAGAATTGCGAGATATAAAGTCAGAATTGTGTGATATAAAGTCAGAATTGCGTGATATAAAGTCAGAATTAATTGTTAAATATAAGTCAGAATTAATTGTGAGATATAAAGTCAGAATTGTGAGATATAAAGTCAGAATTGCGAGATGTAAAGTCAGAATTAATTGTGTGATATAAAGTCAGAATTGTGAGAAATAAAGTCAGAATTAATTGTGAGAAATAAAGTCAGAATTAATTGTGAGAAATAAAGTCAGAATTGTGAGATATAAAGTCAGAATTGCGAGATATAAAGTCAGAATTAATTCTGAGAAATAAAGTCAGAATTGTGAGATATAAAGTCAGAATTGCGAGATATAAAGTCAGAATTAATTGTGAGAAATAAAGTCAGAATTGTGTGATATAAAGTCAGAATTAATTGTGAGAAATAAAGTCAGAATTGTGTGATATAAAGTCAGAATTAATTGTGAGAAATAAAGTCAGAATTGTGTGATATAAAGTCAGAATTAATTGTGAGAAATAAAGTTAGAATTGTGATATAAAGTCAGAATTGTGTGATATAAAGTCAGAATTGTGAGATATAAAGTCAGAATTGCGAGATATAAAGTCAGAATTAATTGTGAGAAATAAAGTCAGAATTGTGTGATATAAAGTCAGAATTAATTGTGAGATATAAAGTTAGAATTAATTGTGAGAAATAAAGTCAGAATTGCGAGATATAAAGTCAGAATTAATTCTGAGAAATAAAGTCAGAATTGTGAGATATAAAGTCAGAATTGCGAGATATAAAGTCAGAATTAATTGTGAGAAATAAAGTCAGAATTGTGTGATATAAAGTCAGAATTAATTGTGAGAAATAAAGTCAGAATTGTGTGATATAAAGTCAGAATTAATTGTGAGAAATAAAGTCAGAATTGTGTGATATAAAGTCAGAATTAATTGTGAGAAATAAAGTTAGAATTGTGATATAAAGTCAGAATTGTGTGATATAAAGTCAGAATTGTGAGATATAAAGTCAGAATTGCGAGATATAAAGTCAGAATTAATTGTGAGAAATAAAGTCAGAATTGTGTGATATAAAGTCAGAATTAATTGTGAGATATAAAGTTAGAATTAATTGTGAGAAATAAAGTCAGAATTGCGAGATATAAAGTTAGAATTAATTGTGTGATATAAAGTCAGAATTAATTGTGAGAAATAAAGTCAGAATTGTGAGAAATAAAGTCAGAATTAATTGTGAGATATAAAGTCAGAATTGTGAGATATAAAGTGTCAGAATTAATTGCGAGATCTCAATTACCTTTTTTTATTTGTTTATTTTGCAGCAGAAACAAGCTTCCATTCATTCTTCTTATTATTATTATTATTACTCTTATTCTTTAGTCCTGCTCTCAGAAACCAATGCGACACAACAGATTTTTATCTGTCTTCTGTTACGCTGCTTCCTCAAGGCAAAAAAAAAAAAATGATTGAATGCAATTTTTTAATGATTCTTCTTCATTTTAAAAAGGATGTTGCGTATAAATATGGAGATTGTCTTTCAAAATGTAGCCATCGTCTCTGTCTCCACCGTCTCCGAGCGTTTGATCCTCCAGCGAGTGTCAGCGACAGCCGGACTGCACCAGCGGCTCCTCTGCCGGGTGGGAGGGGGCGTCGGGAATGCCGAGGGATGGGAATTGCGGGAGACAGAGAGCTGTCTTTAATCTTTCATCTCCCCCTCCTGTTTTTCTCGCATGGCTGCACCCGTTTCCCAGTCCTGAGCGACAGCGAGCGGTAGGCTCCGGCAGGAAAGCCACACCCTTCATCCCCTCGGAGACCCTTCAATGAAAAGCGTGATTGGTCAGGAAGTCGTGTTGTCTAGTGGCACAATCCAAAGCGGCTGACGGCAGCTTGAGGACTCGCGGGGGATGGGTCTGTCCTACATCCCTCTTCCTGTTTACCTCCGATTATTTTATCCAAGCTTATACGCTCCCCCTCCCCTTCTCTCTCTCTCTCTCACACTCACACCTTAAATGTAGTTTCTCGGAGAGCGGGAGAAGGAGGAGGCGGCTGCTGCAGCTCGTCTGTTCAGACCTGTCGTGGGAGGAGTTGAACGTCGCCGCTTCTCCTCTCCGCTCTCTCTCTCCCTGCGTACTTCCAGAGCAGTGACAGTGGGTGTTACTCGTCCGCCCTTGGGCTTGAAAGTCACCTAAGACCCGTTTCTTCATCATTTCTGCTCATCGATACTGATCCTGAAGGACTGTTGCTATGGCGCACGCCGCAGCGAGCATCAAAAAGGCCCGAGGGGAGATGGAGCAGGCGCCCGATCTGAAAGCGCTGGAGAAAGCCCGTGAGAAAAGACGGCGCTCGCGTGAAAGAGCCGAGCGCAGGCGTAAGGTAATGCAGGCGTCGGCATTTTCCATCTCACCTTACAGCACCAGGGACACGGCCCTCCTCCACCCTCTCATCCAACCATCCATCCACCATCCATCAGCATCCAAGTCTGGCTCCAGACGCTCCTGCCTGAAGAGAAGAACAGGAGCTTCACAGCCGGACGCACTCTCATTCATTGATTATGCAGCACTCTTTATAAACGTTTCAAATAGATTCGGCTTTTTGTCAGTGTCAATATCTAGTAGTTTGTATTCACACCTCCTCTGATGCATGGTGTCCACTACACTACAAGACATTTTCAGGGTGTGACGTTGCACCCAAACCTTTTATATTTATCAATACTGTAGTTATCCTCTGTCACACACTTCACCGCACAGCATCATTCTCTGTGTACTGATTGTGCTTTGAAACGCTCCTGCCATCCATCCAGCGCTGTTGTTGTGTGTCAGAAGATGTGTGTGGTCAGAGCTGTGGTCTGTGTGTGTCTGGGTGTTTCTGAATGTGGTGAAGCGTGGCGGTGTGAGTGTTTGACACTGTCTACAAATAATCACTGGCCTTTTTTAGCCCATAAAACATGCCCATTTGAACAATAAAACCAATCAGCAGAGCAATGGGAAAGCTAATGTCTGTAACTTCTGTCGGACCTGCTGTATATTTTATATGTGGTCCTTGAAATGTCTTTTGGAGCGGTCATCAGTCTTGATGAAATGCTTATGGCAATAGTACTCGGGCAAACTGCCTCATAAACACTTCAAGCAAGTTGTAAAAAGGATTGGTGGTGTTTTTTCCGTAACTGTAATCAGCATAATCGATTATGCAACAGCATTTTACCTCACAGTGCTGAGGAGAGTGAAACCGTGTGTAATTTCTGCTTTATGTTTAGCTGACTGATTTATCTGCAGGGTTTGACTTTAAAAGGAACCTATAACACTTGTAATATCAGTCTCTGGTGTCTCCAGTGAAGTTTCAGCTCAGATCATTTATTATCGCTTGTCAAATTCGCTTCTATTTGGGTGTGAGCAAAAACACGCCGTTTTTGTGTGTGTCCCTTTAAATGCAAATGAGCTGCTGCTCCAGAAGAGGGCGGAGCTTTAACAGCTCAACAACAACAAAGCTGGAGAATCTCACGCAGACAAAATGAGGAAAGTGTTCAAACTGATGGAGAGACTCAGGAAGAAGTTTCTGAACGGTTAGTGGATAAATTGATGTAGTTGCTGTGGAGTTGATCAACTCATCACTAGCATGTGTCGTCACGTTCATCTTTTTTCCTTGAATCCACCCTCGTTTGTGAAGCGATCCGGCGTAAAATGACGGCGTCAACAACACTCGACTACAACAACTCTTCCTCTTCTCTAAAGCAGCACAACATGGCCCCGCCCCCTTTTTGTGTGTTCTCAGGGGTGGGGTTTATGTTAATTTTAGGGTTTGTGATGTCACTAACCCAGGAAGAAGCGTTGTAGTCTCTACCAGCCGTTAAAAAAGCGATTTCTGTAAAATCTCTTTTCATTGAACTTTGAGTGTCGTAACTTTGCAGATGTTGTTTCTGCTCAAACAGCAACATTACACACTAACTAAAGTTACAAAAGTCAAATCACACTCAAAGACCCCTTTAATGATAACATAATGCTGAAATTAATAATAACTGCTTATCCTGATATACAGTCTATCCATATCCTGGTATTGTAACCTGGGTTTGCGCTTGACTTGAAAAAGAATCAAACACTGGTGAGGAGGTTTTCACTCAGATAAATGGCAGTGATGGACGATAACGTAGTATGATAAAGTACTTAAAAAGAGTATTTTTATTTTGGGAAACATTTACTTCACTATTCTAAAACATAATATCGCACTTTTTACTTCACAACATTTCATAAAAACACATAGTTCCTTGTTATTCAAGCTGAAGAAGACTCTGAGACTCCTGATTCTTTCCAGTGAATCGGTTGAATTGATTCATTCGCAAATTGGATCTAATTGCAACTGTTCTCGAATCAGCAACTCACTGATTCAGTGAACCGGGATGAACTGGATATCGCCGGAGCTTGGACGTGCGCGACTGATAAGTTGTTGCTAAATGTTAGTACTGAATTGAAAATCATATTTAGATTATGACAGTCATTATTTGTGAAGTAAATCTGCTGTAAAAGGACGAGCTGTAGAAATGCTTGAATGTGGACGTGTTTACGTTGAAAATATTCACTTTTACTCACATTGTCCACCACTGATAAATAGTCATGTGACTTTTATCCTTTAGCATCTTTATTGTGACATTGATGGTAAACCCATTGATTTCAACGAGAAATATTTTCCATTAAAATACGCTTATATTTCAAGTTTGCAAGGCGTCAATGAGAGTTTTGTGACCGGTAGGATTCAAATTACACGACTCTTTTCAAAATCTGATTTTTTAATAAATCAATTTAAATCTGCACTGTGACTTTGACAATCAGGCTTATTTCTGATATTTTTGTTTTTGCTAGTCAAAGTTCTGGTTCTTTAGTAGACAGAAGAATCGTAGATCCGGCTGATTTAGTATTTGTCTTGAACACAAACTGAATTGAAAGTGTGTCTGGTGGAGCAGGAGGAATGCATTTGAATTGATATTTCATTGATAGTTATTGATTTAGGCATACTGATTAGCATATTATATATTGTGATTTCTGAGGATGTGTAGGTGTTCTTCATCATGTATGCGATGATGATGGTCTGCAGTGGCAGTATTAGTGCAGGTGACTGACTGCTCCAGGTTTCTGTGAGAACATCATATTGCAGTAATATGGGATGATCGTTCAGCTGGAGAATATTTGTCTCATTCAGAACTTGGTCGCGTTGACCAAATCACCGACCTCCAGACGTAACGACAAACATCACTGCAAACTGCGAACAAAATGAGTCATTCGTTTTTTTCTCCAAACTTATTAGTTTGGCTTAAAGGAATACGCATTAAACAAAATGATTGGCCTTTATTACATTGCAGAGGAGATTGAAATATTAATTTGTCTTTGTCCAGAGGTAATAATGTGCATCATCAGTTCAGACTTTCTGAACATCAAGGACGTTCATGGATTTGGTGTTTTAATATGTGTTGCAGTGCGGATGTCTGAGTTGCTATGGAAACATAATCGCAGACTCTTTATTTGTTTGATTTTTTTTGTACTTCTATACCATACTGCAGATGAGTTATAGAGAGAATCACTGCCATTAAACTTTAGTTTCTATCAGTGATGTTGTTGTGGCATCGTAAACAATCATAATGATTTCAGAGCTATTATCTAGGACCAGAATATCATAGAGGTTTTAAGGTGGACAATTATCCAGCCACATTAAATAAGAATACCTTAGCAACCCCATAGCAACTCCTTGCAATCACTCACAGCTGTGGCAATGAGTTTTGTACTGGCAAACACAAATAGATGTTGAGTTTAATGTGTTATGGTAAATTCATGTAAATGTAACTGGTCCTGCTCGCACCCGCTCTGAGCGGGATTCGAACCAGCGTCAGTGGCATGGTAACAAAGATTCTAAAGACTGCAACCTCCTGTTGAGGCCAGGGGTGTAAGGTTGACTCGCACAGCTCTTTACTAGCCGGCCTTCATTACACTCACTCCCATCAGGATCACAACACCAATGTGATTGGTCCTACGCACACCTGCTCCAAGTGGGATTCGAACCAGCAACACCAACACATGGCCTCTAACGTAACTCTTGATGGCAGGGGTGTGAGGTTTACTAGCTGGCCTCTGTTACATTCACCCCCCTAAACTTCACTCCCATCCGGGTCACGGCACCAATTTAACTGGTCCTACTCTCCCGCTCTGAGTGGGATTCAAACCGGTGTCACTGGCATGGGAGGTGGGCGCGCTAATAAGGATGTTAAAGTGCTTAGTTGTGGGCACTTCATATTCAAAGACATCACTGTTTTGTCCAGAGCTGCTGTATAGATAAATGAACTCAATTAATAACGAATTATTTTTACAACAGAATGAATCAATACTTAAGCTGGACAATAACCATTTTTTTTTACATAGAGCTGATGTGTAGCTAACATTATGTTCTTGTTATCGCTGTAAAGCTGCTTTGTAAAAAGCACTATATAAATAAAGGTGACCTGACTTGAGGCCAGAGGGGTTACACTCCCCGTACCTCATCCGGGTCACGGCACCAATTTAACTGGTCCAACTCTCACCCGCTCTGATTGGCATTCAAATCAGTGTCACCAGCATGGGAGGTCGGTGCACTAACAAGTCCACAGCCTCTAGTGCGCCTCTTTAATGCAGTGAGGTTTACATACACAGCTGGTTACATTCACCCCCTTTAACCTCACTCCATCCGGGTCATGGCACCAATGTTAACTGGTCCTACTCGCACCTGCTCTGAGTGGGGATTCGAACCAGCATCACGGGCATGGGCAGTGGCCTCTAGCGTCAGCCCTGTTGTGCCACTTGAGACCAGGATAGCAGAACTCTGTTACGTAAGTTCTTTTTACAGCTGAAGAGTTCTGCCTGATTCGGTTGTGGTCATAAAGTGGTCATGTTCCATCACAACAGCAGTGAGTAGCTCTTTATCGAGCTCTTACACCACCGACCCCCCCACCATGTTGGCCATATGGTTTACTAGAGATTAAAAGAGTTTGTTGACTGTCCAGACCAAAAGATTACGTCCTCTAATTTGGATGCAGCGAGGAGAATATTGAAATAAAATCCTCTCTCAGTACGGGAACGTGACGTTTGCTCAGTGGAGACGTATTATGCACTGTTGCAATGGGATGTTTAAAGAAATTTTTACCAGTGAGCAAAACGGCTATCTTTACTCACATTTTTAGATATAAGTCTTCTAAACAGATAACTGCCAAACCACGAGAAAGTAAAGACAGTCGTTACAGGGTAAAGAGATTCTTAAGTTGTATATAGTAAAAAAAATCGTGTGATCCCTGGAGATGAGCAGTATGAAAATAGATGAAAATAACAAAAAACGACTCGTGTTCAATTGTAATTCATATAGTATCTTTATGTAAGAAACAGAATGAAACCTAAGCTATTGTGACTATGATAATGATAATTTATGTCTCTTCACATTACAATTGCGGTGCTAAAACAGCAGTAAGTGGACGAGACCTTTGAATGTGCTCTTTGTTAAACCCCTGCTAAAATATTTAATTGACTGAGAAATATTTTAAGCACAACAGTCGGTGTATTGTGTAGAGAAGGGCTATTGTTGAGTTTATGAAAGGTCAGCTCATGAGAGGTAATCTGCCTCTGTGTTAAACATGTCATACGTCCACACACACGCTTCGACCTTTTCTTCCACACACACACACACACACACACACACACACACACACCGAAAAATGACGACTCAAAGAACGAGGATAGAAGTGACACATTAATTGTATAATTAGGTTAAATCAATACAGACATAACTGCACTGTGATAAAATTCATGAATATTGTGTAAGTTACAGTAATGTCACCTTGGCTGTACTGTACCCACCCCCCGTCCTCTGACATCATCAACGCTCAAATCACCGTGTGTTTCACGCTCATTGGATAGAGCCGCTTCTGTTAACACAATCCTTGGTGGCCATTGGAGCTGTGAAGGAGCCCCTGCAATCCCACCTTGTCTCCCTGTTTTGGCCATGCCATCCTCCCCGTTTCCACATCCCAAACATACCTCCATTGACATGCATAGCTGGGCTGGTGAGAGTAAAAATAGCCAGGGCTCAAGTTAGCAGTGAAGGAGAAGCATTAGCACCCAGTGGTCATGGAATGAAGTCAGAAACAAACTTTCAGGACAGTGAGGAGCTTCACTGTCGGGCCCAGAAATGGGAACTCAAAGGAAAAGTCTTTTTTGATCGTTTCAGGATTTCTTTGTATATCCACCATGGGCAACGCAGCAATGAGTAAGACACATAGAGTCGAAAACCCTGCCCAAGATGATACGCTTCCCAACTTTGAGTCAGGTCAGAGCGAAAGCTTGGACTCCCTGGTAAGATTTCACATATTTGGATACATATTTGCTTAAATGCCTGTCTCTTATGATGAGCAGACGGGAAGTTTGTGGACTAATCTGGATCTTTAGCGCCTTGCTGAATGTGACATTTCCCTGAAAGTTTAGTCTAAACTTATTTGGCTTGTCTGCGGTGGACTCGGCTTTAACTCGAGCTCTGATGTAACTCCAGGGATTACTAGTGCTTGGAAGATAAGTATGGACGACAAGATACTTAAATTATGTTAGAGGAGTTAAACAGATGGAGGGATGCGGAAGCAGCTGATGCCGGATACGCTCCTGCGGTTCAATGAAAGATTGGATGGTTTCACTAGAAAATATTAAATGGTCAGAATATTTAAAAAATAAATAAATAAATCATTTAGTGATCATTTAACCCTTTATGTGCTGTTCGGGATGTTTTCATCCACTATGGGGAATTGTTGAGTCTTAATTTGGCCGTAACTTTCTCCGTGTTTCAGCAAATGGAATGATTTTTGGTGACAAATCTTATTTTGACACATATATTGGGAAAATGCTTTGAAAATGTTCAAAAACTCAACAGTACTCTGTGGGCAAATTCACGACCCTTTCGTTATGAACTGCTTTAAAAATGTATCAGATAAATATTTTTTTCAATTTTTTTTGCTTAAATCTATTAATCAACCTCAGTCCTGATCAAAACTACTAAATTAAAAAACAAAATTCAGGATTTTAACTCTTTAATTGCCAAAATCATAAATGATGTCACTGATTTGGGAAAAAAACGTGTCAAAGATTAGAAACAACATTGGCTTTGATGCGTTGTTAGTTTTTGTGCAGCATCAGATTTTAACGTTTTAAAGAGTTAAAATCCAGAATTTTTTTTTTTTAAATTTAGTAGTTTTGATCAGGACTGAGGTTGATTAATAGATTTAAGCAAAAAAAATTGAAAAAAATATTTATCTGATACATTTTTAAAGCAGTTAAAATCGTGGCTGTTTTCAGTAGTGAATTTGAACAATGCACAAGGGTTAAAAAAGTTGTGAATTAAGGAATCAAACTACACTTTATCATCATCTTTTACTGTTATCATAATAGAACATCTGGGAGAGGATGAATACAGAAACAAAATGGCAACGTCACAATTAGCTTTGCATGTGTTTGATTGTTAATAAATCTATTGGCAACCAAATTGAGGAATGGAATTTAATTTACGAGATTATAGAAAGATATATTGAAATGAATTTTTATATGTCTGTAACTCTATATGTTTTCTTTTCATTTCAACATCATAGGCTGTTTTTCTAATCATGACTTTTTTAATGTTATTTTTCAATGTAATGCATCGTCACTCCAGCTTTATGACGGAAAACGTCTTTGTTTCCGAAGCTGTGAAACTCAAGCTGTCTTCTAGATAACCTGCAGGCAGTCAGAACAAAGCACTTCTACAAGCAGCTAAAAATAGTCGAAAGCACACTTTTCAATAATCCACCAAATGTTTCTTGTGGTTCAGTGATGTTTTGTTTTGTAAAGTACTGCTTTAATTCTGACGTCAGTTTTGGACTCGAGTGGTCAACACTAGTGTTATCCGCTGCAGTGGTTGAGCTGAGCAGCAGACGACATGGATTTCTGTTCTTTGTGTTGTAAGGTTTTAAAAAGACTGTTTCCATGGCAGCTATAATCCTGGCATGACCTTTATATGATTGTGAGTGGGTTCAAAATTGTGATGTCAAGTTACAGTAGATACAGTCAGCATGACAAAAGCACGGGTAAATTTGTAATTTTGTATCTTTCACGTATTTCACTGGGCTGGCCAGATTTAGTTGTTGTATTCGTTGCGATATCAATCCCTTTGTGAATACAGACCCTTGCATTTAAGTCTTTGTTCAGATGAACTTTGTGCTCCTAATTTCAGCAGAATGTAAAGACAAAATCAGATGTGATGGATGAGATGAGATACTGGAAAGACTAAATCTCTGTAGACTACATGTTGCACAATATTTTAAAAGCAATTAGAGTATGTTATGGAGATTGATCTGCTTTAGTTTATGAGGTATTAATAGGAGGGCAGCGAGTGAGCCAGACAGAGCAGAAGATGAATTAAAGCTCTTGCATCATGTCCGTTGATTTAATCTTGTGGGAGAGGCGTCTGCGCAGACTCTACACACACAGAAAGCTGCACACTAATGTCGGGACATTTACTTGACCCAAAGATGAACGTTTAGGTTAAAAATGATTTTGTTTAGCAACAGATGAGGACCACACTTCTTAGATTTTTCTACAAAGGAATTATAGCAGTGTCTCATTCCCTACTAAGCGAACCAGGGTTACATAGAGTACATAACCAAGACGTTCCCATTTATAGGTTCACTCGATGGTGCGTCAGTAGCCGATGCTATTGGAATTTATCTGCCCGTGAAACAGTGAAACCTGGGAACCAGGAGTCAAGTCCACTTTGATGTTAAAAAAAGAAATTGGACAAAAGTGAGTGAATTTAACCCACGCAAGTCATAAGCAAGAGAAACCACTTATTTCACCCAATGCAACATCCCTGTTGCGGCTACTAAAACAAGCAAACGGCTGATCAGATTTACGGCACTGGCTTGTGCGGTCAATGTAATCTGTAATGCTCTAACTGTACAAAGCCCTTTATTCAAGAGGAAAGGGGGAAACTACAGCAACTCCACAACCTGAACACAAAATAAACTGGAAGCAACCATTAGTAGGTCACCAACGCAACAATATCTATACTAGACCGGGAGCCAAATCCATAATACATGGGCTCACCGATAAGGGATGTCAAGACCAACAACAAAACCATATGAAAATCTGAAGATGTCTCAAGTGGTTTAAATGGAGGCCCTGTAAAACCTTCTTGGAGCATTGGGCCTCAGCTGTCTTGTCCCATGCATAAAAAGAGAAACAAGTGAACGCCTCCCCGAAGCTACATCTTCAACTGGTGCGTGTTCAGCAGCAATTCATGCCACAAACACCTGGAGTATGAGCTGGCGCCAACCAACAGGGCAGTAAACTGGATCCCAGTTCCACCCGCTGCACCATAGTGCCAATAGCCAGCATTTAAAACCATAGATCCTCCTTCTACAACAACTAATCAAAGAACCCCAAATTGTCCTGGGTTTGAAGGTCTTTACCTGAAGGTCGTGGGTTTGAGTCTCAATAGCAGCAGGAAATGTAGGTGGGGGAGTGAATGAACTCTTTTCCACAATCACTCAGTGTAACCTAACCCCCAATCACTCCCCAGGTGCCACAGTAAAAATCTCCCAAGGAAGTCCCATATGTGGGATGGCCAAAACAGTGCTAGCCGCAGTAGATGCACCGTCTTCTCGCACATTCACAAGTATTATTGGTGGCATACTCAACCAAAAGGCATACAAGCAGGCCACACATGCACCAGAGCATCCGTCCCCAAAGATGATAGAAGAGACAGAGAGAAGAAATGTGGGCACCAGTCGATTGAAGCAAACAGATCGACCTCAGCTCCATCTTCCATTCTCTGGAGCCGCAGTCTGCTTGCATTCAGATTCACTCCCAGAACTATAGTCTGTTGCCTTGGCAACGCAACACTTTTCTGAAGGTTTATTATCATACCTAGCCTCATCCATGCACTTTGTGAAGGTATGGCTGAAAGGAAGTTTTGCCCCCAAAAACAAACTTCCTGCATTTCTGGACAGTCTGAATATGAAACTATGCATCAGAATCCACCCTAATGAAAGGGAGGCACTTCCTTTACAGCTCCCTTCTCTAACAGGAAGCAAATCTCCGGGTCTCCCTGAAGCCTATCATCGTTGGGAGCACTCCGTTGAAATTAGGCATCTGAAAGCAATTCGTTAACGTGAACTGAGGCACGACTCCTGTGCTCCAGAGACATCTAGTGTGAGCGAGAAGATCGGTGATTAACACAGTCAAACACAAGTCATACAAAGTCAGACATGCTGCACAAATCAGGGCCGTCCCAAGTTCAGTGCAAGGTAGTGAAATCCACCATCTCGATCCATTCACGATCGCATTCTGACACAAACTTAGGGGTACTGACGGAGCAGAATCCGAAGGCAAATATGCTTCTGTTCTCCATCTCCATGCCTGCAGGTCAGGAAGCATTGGCCGCTGACCCAGGGTCTGTGCAGCTGCGGCGGTGCGAATGTGCTGCTGGACCAGTCAGCGGATCCCAAGGGGAAGTCGGCCTGTCTCACTTGTCAACAGCATTCACAGCATTGTTGAACCGCCTCAACTGCTGAGAAACAGGTGTGTCTAGCAGGGACTCCTTCTCCCTAATATCTGTGAAATTTAACCACAGATGTCTCTCAGCAACTCTTCTGCTGATCACCCATGAAAAGAGCTGTGTGCAACTGCATCTCAGCAATGGCGTTCATCGCTACACCCGCCTGACCAGCAGAAAAATAGGACTTGCCAATCAAATCCAAAGTCGCCCTTCAGGGCTTCGATGGCAACGTAGGCTACAACTTTCAAGGTGCCAAGGACAATGAGAAATAAGCAGCGAGCGCCTCTAACTGCCGGACATGTTAGGGAAGACGGAGGCAGCGGGATTAGTAATCTGTGCCAAAAAGGGTTGTTGAAATCTGTCTGACCCTTGCAAGTCCAGCTTTAACTTGTCCATGGCACATAAAACAACACCTAAATGCTTCCTGACACCACCGGCAGGGAAGAGAACATCGTCGAGAGATCAACAACGTGAACTCAGACACAGATGGTCATGTGCAAATTCCACCAGAGAGATGCTTCGCACATCATCCAGTGAGAGCAAGAGAGAAATCTGTTTGCTCGCTCTCCATAGCCTTGAGCTCAACATCCGATTCCCGTAAGACGCGAGCATGGACAGCCTCCTGAAGAAGAGGAGTGATGGCACGGGTATTTTTGAGTCATTGGTGACAGATCCTCGGAGGATGGCACATGCTGAATCAGCCACTGAATTGGCATGAATCTATACAGGCGTCAGACGGTCGTCACTCCTGGACGGGGTTCCTGTAGTGTCAGCTATGGAAAGGAATCAGAACCATATATCGCTGCAAAAACTAATTATTATAAGAGTATATGTCGTTGTGTGTTAACCTGCGAACTGTGACGTTACTTTCCTGCCTCGAGCTGTAAGTCAGCATGACTAATAAAACACTTTGGCTGCTGTACAGAACTCCATTCTCATGACTTTATTCTGCCCTTGAGAGCTGCAGAGAAACCATCAAATCTTAAGATTGTATTTATGCAGCCCTTTACACAATAGACATTTTTTCAAAGAAGCTTTACAGAGAGAAAAAAATCCAGCAGTTCATTTAAACCATAAGTGAGAAATCCAAAAGTGACTGTGGCAAGGAATGAAAAACTCCATAAGGATTTAGTAGAGGGAGAAAAAGTAACTGGGTAGAAACCGAGCCCGGTTTCCTCTGGCTATATACCGTGAACATATTTCCAATGCTAGTTAGCTAAGTTGAGTACAAGTCGTCTATTAGTTAGGTAAACTTGATGTACAAGTAGGTCAGTGGTTCTTAACCTGGGTTCAATCGAACCCCAGGGGTTCGGTGGAGGTCAAGACACACACCCGACTCATAGGATTCGTGATGAAACGCCCCGCTTTTTCCTATCAAGAAGGGTTCGGTGAATGCGCATATGAAACTGGTGGAGTTCAGTACCTCCAACAAGGTTAAGAACCACTGAAATACATTGTAATTACATACAAAGATGGTGCACTCATATTGCAATGAATGGGAGAAAGTACAGCACGCAAGTCCCACCCCCTAAATAAAAGAGCCAATCGCCTATTGGTAAACCCGTTGCGACTGCACATGTGCATTGGCCGCTCCAGCCTGAGAAATGCAGTTAGTTGTGATCCGTTGTTTTGATGGTTTTAGAGAAATCTTGGGTATTTCACGCTGGCAGACCAACCAGTCTAACTCTTTAACTAGCTTAACCAGCAAGACTGTCTTGGTTTACCAGCGTTACCAGACAGATCAGAGATTGATCAGTGGACTGCTGGGAATGGAGCTTCTAATGAAAGGATGTGATTTTTAAAGAATTCTTCATCTTGACGGACAGGAAGGATTGTAGTGTGGTTTCAGAGGGTAGATCCATCGGTCTCCTTGGTTACTAGACTGGGATGAGAATGTTTCTAGCTTTACGTGTCGTGGGATAGTGAATTATTCATAAATCCTTCATACAGTGAATGGATTAAAGCAGAGAAGCTCTCTGTGAATGAATGTTTTATGCTCTACTAGTGATCCTTTGACTTTGATGTCATATGTTTGTTGGCTTTTATGATGGATGGGGTTGGCAAATCTTCAATTGACCGTTAGTTACTGTTGCCATGCGCTCTCACGCCACACATCATGTTCTCACGCTGTGAAAAATACATCGCGGAGCAAAGAGACACTGACAACATATGAAACGGTTTCATATTTAAAATATTGTTGAATGAATAAACAGCGTCTAGTGTGTGTTTAATGTGTGGTGACAGATCGCTGTAGCTCCTCGATCATCTCTTCATACTAGTTCATTTATAGCATCAAATAAACATGAATGAACATCAGAAGGAATGTTGTTTCAAGACGTGATTCAAGTTCACCAACGTTAATCTACTAACTCCCCTGACCGCTTTGATGACAAAATGGCGGATTCGGGGTTATGATTGGTCTGATCGCCTGTCAATCAAACTCCTGGCGAAGGGTCAATTGAATCTTATTTTGACAAGTTTAGTATTTTAGCGCTTCAGACTGACAGGAGAAGGTCTGGACTCTATCGCAGCGTTCGTTGGTCAAGGACCGGTCACTGTTTGACTGATGTGTAACGTTTGTTTTGTTCCGCGTCATGAAAATGTGAAGTCGATGTCGTTGTGCAAGTTTACATAAAATGATACAAACCTGAGAGGTTTCAAAGCTTATGAAATGTCTCATATCTCAATCATGCGTCCGTTTGTCGTGGATTGTAGAGGAAACTAAAGCATCTGGAGGAAATCCATGCCAACATCCACGTCAAGACAGTCCTTATCTCTCTCCTGAATGGGAAATTAATCTTGTCATTAAAGCGTTTTGTGCATATTAAAGGTTATCTTGCACCGCTAACAGCAAAGGATTGAGAACAAGTAAAGCTGTTGAACAACAAACCTCTCAAGAACCAGCCGTAACAATTATACAGTTTTTCTCAGTTTTTTTCAAAAAGCATAAATAGTGTTTAGTAGTAGTAGTGACTACATCATGATTATATAACATGTCCTAAATGCTGTACTATACACTGAGAAGTGTTATGAAACTGCTCTGAGTCCCAAATGACACGCTCAACTCTCGCTGTCTTCACACGCTTTAAAAATATCATCATAAAACACACATGTGAGTTTTTTATTCTTTTAACGGGAGGGACATTCAGACATACAGATGCAGATCACACTGAAATCTAAAATCCATTTGATTGATGATTTCATGGGATCTTTAAACATAATGTTTATCAAATTCCTCATTTGGATGAACATCGTGACCCTGTACACCCACCAGAAAGACAGTGTTACATAAAGGCAATATTTTGATGTATGTTTTGAATTGAACTTTCTTATATAAAGAGAAATGTCCCTCTCTCCTGAGATCCGGCTGTGTTCAGGGATCAGACGGACGCTGCCCGGGAGAACTGACTCTTCACAAACACACGGGTTGCATCACTCAGAAGAGCCATTTCTTTGTGACATTTTGGTTTTATTTTTGTATGAAAAAGAAAGACGTGAGCAAAGCATCCTTATTTTCTTACTGTTATACACACACAAAAAACACTTGTTTGTGATATAGCGCTCCAGCCCACTTCTTCTTCAGCATTGGCTCCAGAAGTATTTTTTAAAGCGTTGAACCAAACCAACCACCAACATTACAAACTCTGATTTGAAGCAAAAAAGTGCGAAGATACGAGACTGTGAACTTGATAACTTTAGTGAGGGAAAGAACTACAATCCCATGAAGCATTGCGAATCGATGGAGAAATATAAAACGACTAATATGTTGATTATATATTAAAACAATATATTGCAAAATATACAAAATTTTGAGAGACACAATGATGTCCTTCATGGCAGTGGGCGGAGCTAAAGAGCTCTTTGGGCGTGTTTTGCATGCTGCAGCGCTTTGATTGGTGCCATTTTCTGTGCAGAATTATGGGTAATGTAGTTTTTCCATCACAAATTTAGCTGTTAAACAAAATTATTCCTAAAATAAGTTGAATTAATGCTGAGGCCCATCTTACATGTAATTGTTCCCTTCGTAGTTTCTGTGTAGCAAATTTATTTCGATTGTCTTTAGACATCCTACTAACTATAAGTAACTTTGCAACTACAACTAACTCTCTTAGGTTAGAATTAAATACTATTAACTTATTAGAATGAGTTGACATGCAAAGTTACTTATAGTTAGTAGATAGTATTGTGATTTAGTGTGTATTAACTCTAATCTGGCGTGCTATATAGAAAGAATAGTGTGTAAATTCTGCCGTTTTTGCTCATAAACACACATTTTGTGTCAGAAGCTCTGAGAAAAGCAGTCGAGTTCTGCCGAGGTGTTCAAAACACACTGCGGTTTTACTGTCTGCGAAGGTTTTCTGTTCTGCTGCGCTTTACAAATCTGCCTTTTCATCAGCCTGATCTTAAGATTTGACACATGCTGAACGTTTGGACAGAGAGAGACACTGTTGTCCTCCTGTACTAATGATGAATGTTCTTCTTTCTCCAGTCGGACAGCAACACCAGTTTTCTTCGAGCCGCGAGAGCCGGGAATATCGACAAGGTTGTGGAGTTCCTGAAGGGCGGCGTGGACATCAGCACCTGCAATCAGGTTTGTGTCTCTTTCTTCAGATACACGGTAAAAACACAGACAGGACGTGTACGGGTTCCTCCTGGAATTTCGTACACAAGTTGGAAAATTTTTCAGCAAAAAAATGGGGCTGTGACTCCTATAGTTCCTGGAACTGTTTTTTCCCCCCATATTGCATTCATATTGTCTCATCTTTATCTTCTTTAAGATATTATTTGTTATGTACATCCCTAAAAACTATCCGGCAACAGATATGATATATGACGCTGGACCACAAAACCATTGGTTTTTTATGATAATATTTGGCCGAGATAAAACTATTTGGAATCTCAGGGTGAAAATCGGCTGTAAATTTGTCCAAATGAAATCCTTCACAATGCATATCCACTCAAAAAAATACATTTTTGATATATTTACAGTAGGAAATTTACACAATATATTCATGGAACATATTTATTTATTTAATATGTTTCTTTATATATTAACATATTTATTTAATATCCTAATGAGTTTTGGCAAATCGATGACTTTGATTCACACAACTGTCGGATATTGTGTGACTCACGACAGCTTTTTCTCCGAAATAATATTTTTCAAAGTTAAAACAAAGATTATTTTTTAGGAAAATTCTAACATTTAATTCAAAGTTACATGCTTTTTTATTCACATTACTTGTGAGATTTACCAGCAATTGATGTGTGAAGATAGTTTCAGAGTAAATCCAGTGAACGAGAGACTGGGATGTGTTTCCAGACAGACTGGCTTCTGCAGTTGACTGGAGCGTAAATTAAGAGGATTTTATGTAGATTATTAGATTAAAAGACATTTTCACCGTTTTCAGACAGACCTCTAAACTGGACAAACAAGCAGGAAAACTGGGTCACTGCGAACGAGTGTGTTCAGACAGGTTTCCTCTTCTTCCACTGGAGTGCTGATGTTCCTCAGGGAAACTAAACAAACACATAATCACCTTTTTATGTATTACTTTTAAAATAGTATATTTTATTACATTAAACATGCCTCTTCCTCAGTGCTGTGACGAAGCCAATAATTTGCAGTAATCATTTTTGTTATGGTTACATAAAATACACTTCTACCGCAGAGCTGATCAATGCTTGAATCTGATTGGCTGACAAACGTTCGAAGGCGAGAATTTATTCCAGGCACTGTGAGAATTTTAATGTTTAAAAAGAGTCTCTTCCGCTCACCAAAGCTGTTTATTTGATCAAAAATACAGTAAAAATTGTGAAATATTATTACAATTTAAAATAACTGTTTTCTATGTGAATATATAGTAAAGTGTAATTTATTCCTTTAATCAAAGCTGAATTTATTTGATCAAAAACAGTAAAAATCACAAAATATTTTTACAAAGTGAATCATCAGTTTTCTATGTGAATATATAGTAAAGTGTAATTTATATCCTGAATCATCATTAGTGTCACATGATCCTTCAGAAATCATTCTGATATGAGGATTTGATGTGCTGGAGACCGTGATTCTTTGATGAACAGAAAGCGTTTGCTGCTATTTTAGGATCTCCTCGTGCGGATCATGTGACCTCGTGAACGGCTCTGCTGTGGCAACAGTGTGTGTCAGTGTGGTAAACAACACACACGTGGACCATCGCGCTGTCACAGGAGCTGTCGTTCCGCTCATCAGACGGTCGTACCGATCAGACAGTGAAAGTAGATCATCGTCTGTTCAGCTCTTCAAAGAAAGAATGATGGTTTATTATATAAATGAGCTTTTGTTCAGGCCAGAAATGCATGAAGATTCGCGTGAACGTTGACGCGTCTGTGAACGGCCTTTAAATATAAACCTTTTAAGACAAGAATTAGCCTGTGAAAGTCTGTCATGGAGCGAAACAACAGATATTAGATATTAATATCTCAGCAGAAGTTGTTTTGTCATTGATCTGACGGTCGGAGGATCTCTGAATGTTCTGGAGTGAACTCGTATCAACTCGTGAAAATCATAATGGAATGTGCTTCAGTTTCTATTCATAAACAGAATTTTACTTTTCACATGAACTTTAATAATTAATGTGGTTCAGAGAACATCATATTTTGAGTTTCTGTTGATTAAACCAATCGCCTTCATTGTATGAACTCAAATTTTTAATTTCAGTGAACTCAAAATTTTACTTTTTTTTAAGTTAAACCAACAGTTCTCTTGTTGCTCAAACCTTTTAAATGTAAAACATATCAGATATTGATCTACTGTAATCATACTGATACTGATTTGCTGAAATGCAGAACCGATATTTATTTATTGTTTTATTTGTTTTTGACACAAGATTCTGAACAAACTCTGGACACGTTTATCAATACTGTAATTTCTGTCATTTCACTTCCTGCAAAACGCAAAACAAAACTTATAGTGCAAAAAAATAAATTAAGTGCCTTTTTTGAGTAAAAGATTTCATCAGATAAACAAATAAAGCACATAAAATAATTCAACAAATTATAAAAAAAAAAAAAAATATTCTTAAAAACATCAGAATAAAAAACTAATTTTGTTTATCAGTTTTTCAAGTTAAGGCAGAAACCCGTGAACTCTGAGAACACAATCCTCAAAACTCCCACATTTATCCGTGAATCCAACATCATAAAACCAATTTTGGAGAAAATACTTAAACATCAGGAAAAATATGGATAAACTGATTATCAGGAGTTCTTCTTTCCACTTTATTTCGGTCATGTGATCATAATCTGATTGAATTTGTTGAGTTTCTAAATCTCTATTAATGACCCTGAAATAAACAAATGACAAAATATATAATAATAATAATTGTATGTTTATTTATTTCAGCACTTCTGGCTTGTTTGTTGTTTGTGTATTTCTTTATTAAATGTAAAAATGTGTTAAAATGTCTCGTTACTTTGAAAGTTTTGGTCCGTATTGACTTTCATTGTACAGAATGGACAAAAACAAGAGAAAAAATGGAAAAAAACCTCACGTCCTGCAGAAGAAAGAAAGGTTTATATTTTTCAGTAAAGTCAAATAAACACAGTTATTTTTAATTAGATGAGCAGTGATTTCACATTTCTATGTATTGCTTCTGTAAAGACATTAAACCAATGAAACACAGTATCTCAAACTATATTTGTGATTTGCTCCAGTAAGTCGAGCTCGCTGTAATCCGATCCGCCGCGGCTCCGCGGAACAGATCCGTGTTTGTCACATGATGTGTTTCATCATTCGGTCTGTGATTGAGAGGAGCACATGGGAAAAGAGTCAAATGTGTTTTTATGAAAGTAATTCACGACATAATTCCAATACTTACATGTGTGTTATTTCCTAGTTTTACTTGCTTTCCTATTAATATAAAACATGGATAATAATAATAATAATAATAATAATAATAATAAATGATGATGTCAGCGATTGGCTGCCAGGGATTTGAAGATTGTCCTTTAAGGCAGCAGTGGTCATCGTCAGCTTTACTTATTAATACACTCTTTGGAGACTGACCATTGACAGATAAACCTGACATTCAACAACTTCTGCGACATTAACTCTCCTTAGTGTGTGAGTTTGTGATCTCAGAGACTTGGGAATGGATGAGGAGGTATTCTTCAGTCTGTTCATCTCTGACTCGTTGCTTGACTTTAACGCTCGGTTTAGTAGAGAGTGGACGAGTAACTTCTGTCTCTGACCTCCACAGAATGGCCTCAACGCTTTACACTTGGCAGCAAAGGAAGGACACGTGGAGCTGGTCCAGGAGCTGCTGGAGAGAGGCTCCTCCGTCGATTCCGCTACTAAGGTAGAGTTCCTCGAGGAAAACCTGAGCGGAGCTGGTGTGAAGGGTTACGCAGGGCTTTAAGTGCGAGTCTGGCCAGAAGCGAACAAAAAATGTATTTCACCAGCGTGTAATCCTGCAGGACCCTCGATTTTTGTGGTCTAGCCAATTCTACTCCAACAAACACTTCCTAAGACTACACTTAGTTTCCATCGCTCACGTCTACAATGAATAACGACATGTCAACTCGCAGTCATTAGAGTATTAATAGACCGTGTTTAAACTGTTAGTTTCAGTCATTAATTCCTCTCCCTCGTGTCGTTCTTCACCCGTAAGATCTTCGTTCATCTTCAGAACACAAATGAAGATATTTTTGATGAAATCTGATGGTTCAGTGAGTCTCTATTGACAGCAAGATCATTTACACTTTCAGATACTAAAACATATTTAAAACAGGTCATGTGACTACAGTGGTTCAACATTAATATTATAAAGCGACGTGAATACTTTTTGTGCACCAAAAAAACAAAATAATGACTTTATTCAACAATATCTAGTGATGGACAATTTCAAAACACTGATTCATGAAGCTTAACGAATCTTTTGTGTCGAATCAGTGATTCGGTTCGTGAATCAAACTGCCAAAGTCACGTGATTTCAGTAAACGAGGATTCGTTACATCATAAGCGTTTCGAAATTTCAATAGATCACGTGACTTTGGCAGTTTGATTCACGAACCGAATCACTGATTCAAAAGATTCGTAAAGCTTCATTGTTTTGAATTCGTCCATCACTAGATATTGTTGAAAAGTCGTTATTTTGGCGCACTAAAAGTATTCTCATCACTTTATAATATTAATGTTGAACCACTGTAGTCACATGACCTGTTTTAAATATGTTTTAGTATCTGTAAATGATCTTACTTTCAATAGAGACTCACTGAATTTCATCAAAAATATCTTCATTTGTGTTCTGAAGATGAACGAAGATCTTACGGGTGTAGAACGACACGACGGAGAGGAATTAATGACTGAAATTACATTTTTGGGTGAACTAACACTTTATTTTGATGCTCCTTTGCTGCTGTTTAGATGAATATGTAAATACGTGCTGCACATTTTCCTCTCAATAATAAAATAAACACAACAAATAATGAGCGGTGAGAAAACATCTTCACTGCTGACCAGTGATAGTCTGAAGGTGTTCACCAGCCAGAGAAAACTTTTCCAAACAGTTCAGCTGTCTTGAACTCCCGTAACAAACTTTGTTTTGGCCTGATTTTGATCAAAATCTCGTCACTCCAGTTCGTTCTGCATTTTTGCTTAAATTTTATCGCGCCGTAAAGTGAAAGTTCCTGAATCCAATTGTCCTAAAGTAGCACAAGCATGTGAGAACATCAGAAATAATAAAACGGGCCACACCGCGTCTAGTGTAGACAGCATCACTGATTATAATGGCTTTTGTTGCGTAGACACAGTGTAAAATAGCAGCATCTGATCTCACGATGATTGTGTTTGTTCGGCTCACAGAAAGGAAACACGGCTCTCCACATCGCTTCACTAGCAGGACAAGGAGAAGTGGTGAAGCTCCTGGTCAAGAGGGGAGCGGACATTAACGCACAGTCTCAGGTAGGAACAAGTCAGACATTTACGCCTGCTAAAAGTGCTCCGATTAAAGAACGACCGTTAAAAATGTGTGCTTCCACAGAATGGATTCACTCCTCTGTACATGGCTTCCCAAGAAAACCATTTAGATGTGGTGCGATATCTTCTGGAGAATGGTGGAAACCAGAGCACCGCGACAGAGGTAAAGAGCTTCTAAACTATGACTTAAACTTTATTTACTCTCAGTGAACCAGCGAATTAACTAAAAGCATTTGCGATCACGGGTTTTGGGCCTAAAGGTGTTTTAACGGTTCTTTGTTGCACCTTAGGATTGGAAAATAACTCTTTTGTAATCAAGAACCATTTTGGGGTGTTTAAATTCATGTTACAAAATGGCACTTCAGACCAGTTCACCCCAAACCCGCCCGGCAACTGATTCTAAAGATGTCATTGGTTAAGTCAATCACATGATAACGCGATCAGATCCATCCATAACTTCAGAATTAAAATCTGCTGATCATTCACTCTCCTCCATGTCATCCTAGATGTCTTTCTTTCTTCAGTGGAAAAGAAACGAAGGAACTCATTCCAGGATTGTTCTCCATATAGTGGACTTCAATGGGGTTCAACGGGTTGAAGGTCCAAATGTCAGTTTCAGTGCAGCTTCAAAGATCTACATGATCCAGACGAGGAATAAGAGTCTGATCTAGAGAAACCATCAGACATTTTATACAAAAATAAACATTATATATTTTTTTAATCTTGCACTGCTCTGATGCTCCACACATCACGTCATCACGCTGGAAAGGTCACTAATTTTCTCCAACTTAAATCGTCCAACATCATTGTTGTACCTTTTTTTGTGAAGGCCGTTTGACTTAATCTTTGACGTTCACTTTGGATCGGTACTTCCTCCTACGTCACGTGACCTTTCCAGCGTGATGACGTGATGTGTGGAGCATCAGAGCAGTGCAAGACGAGCATTTGTGCTTAAAAAGTATATAAACTTTTTTTTTTTTTATAAAATATGTGATGGTTTCTCTAGATCAGACTCTTATTCCTCGTCTGGATCATGTAGATCTTTGAAGCTGCACTGAAACTGACATTTGGACCTGTTGAACCCCATTGAAGTCCATTATATGGAGAAAAATCTTCATTTCTTTTTGATTAAAGAAAGACATAAACATCTTGGGGGTGAGTAAATGATCAGGACATGTTAATTCTGAAGTGAACTAACTATATCCCAGAGGTCTAAACTCTTCTTGACCAGTGATTAGTGCTGGTTTGGGGTTATTCATTAAGCAGCACACACAGTTATAACAGCACAAAAAGGTCATTCTGTGGTGAATCTTTTCTGAAACCTTCTTTTGTAAGTTTCCCCTTTACTCGTTTTGCAGGACGGCTTCACGCCTCTAGCTATCGCACTACAACAAGGCCATAATCAGGTGGTGTCCATCCTTCTAGAGAACGACACAAAGGGCAAAGTTCGTCTGCCGGCCCTGCACATCGCAGCGCGCAAGGACGACACCAAATCTGCTGCCCTGCTGCTCCAAAATGACCACAATGCAGATGTCCAGTCAAAGGTAAATATGAGCTGAGAGTCGGAAGGAAATAAATATCGACAGCCAGACTGAAACGTGGCTTCAAAATGTACATTTTTATGTGGATGTGCTGAAGGTGATGCCGATCAATCACAGCTGAAACGATTAAAGATATTTCCTCCGTTGGCATACTCGAACAGATTCTGCTTCAAACCAGCATGAAAAAACACCCGATCTTAAAGACTGCATAGATTGAAGACATTTTTGCACTTAGTTTGAATCAGTATTTTAATTAAACACAACTGAAAATGTTACAATAAATAGTAGTGTTTTGTTTGTGAGGTGCAATTAGTCACAAATCGGCCACGGAACTGCTGAGGAACCAGAACTCAATCCCTGCCCTGCATGCTCTAACAGACGGTCAAAGATTCGGCGTCGTGTGTCGGCGCTCTGGTGTGTGGTCATGTGACTTGCAGTGGTTTCAGGATGTTTTCAGTGTGTCAGATGAAATCTTCTGTCTCTCTGCATTTCTCTGTTTCTCTCTCCAGTATAAATGTGCCTGCGTCCTGTGTTTCCATCCCGACGCTCTCCGGGTTTCACTGTTTTATCTTCTTACCCATTCCATGTTTATCATTCCCTCTTCTCAGTGTTTATAACTCAAGAAACATCATGCGCTTGCAGAACTGAATGTGTGCATGCGGATCTGACGCGCGCGTGTGTGTGAGTGTGTGTGTGTGCGTGCGTGTGTGTGTGTGTGTGTGTGTGTGTGTGTGTGTGTGTGTGTGTGTGTGTGAGTGTGTGTGTGTGTGTGTGTGTGTGTGTTTGGGGAATCGCTAGTAGAGGTATTTATTTCTCTTTAAAAGTGGCCACTGATTTGCACCGTTTTATTAAACGTGCAGCATCAAAATGTAAATATGTACAAAAATTTTAGATATTTGATCATATTTATGTATTATTTTTGAGGCACATTAGATTTAGTTTTAGTTTATACCTAATATTTTACCTATAGACGCCTATAAATATACAATATCGAATGATTTAATGTTTAATCATTAGATAATTAAACGTGTAATTTTGTTAATGGTTTGTCTTGTGTTTTGGTCTCTCATGCCGCCAGTGTTGGGGAAAGTTACTTTTAAAAGTAATGCATTACAATATTGGAAAAAAGCAACTAATTGTGTTACTTAGTTACTTTTATGAAGTGATGCGTTACGTTACTTTTGCAATACTTTGGGCTGGGCTTGCTTGTTTGTCTATTTCTGGCAAATGTGAAAGTCCTTTCACACCAAAAGTGAAATGAATAAGCCTCAGGCTGAAGGAAATGCAGATCCGCGTCTGTACAGTAGAGGGCGCCGCTCACACAATCCGTTCAGCTCGGCTCACAGAAGAAGAACGTTCGACACTCTTACTTCAAAACAACAACAACAACAACAAAACACAAATGTCATTTTCACTAATTCACTTGAATTGGGTCATCAGATCAGCAGCAAAGACGTGTTGATAATAAAGTGAGATTAAACCCATAAAGTATAATTGTGTTATTTAACATATTTAATGATTTGCATTTCACTGTTTTTATTCATTTTGAGGAAAACTGAATGCAAGCGAGATGAATAAGTGTCTGGGTGTGTTCACACTTGGTCCGTTTGGTTTCTCGCCACATTTATCGTATCGGCGACACGTCATAAACACGTCAGGTTGTGAACGAATCTCTTTCTCAAAGTTATGCGGATGTGAACACTAAAAAACTCAATGTGTTTTTGATCCAGACCAAACGAACCAACCGAATCACACCCTTAATCTAGAACTCGTTTACGTAATTCGTGTCTGATTACGTAACGCGCGTGACTCCCAACACTGGACGCCGAGGTTTTGGTTGTGACTGCAGTGTTTTTGTTACTAGGGTTCATTTATTTCGCAACCAAAAGTGTTAATATGTGATTGGAGTGGTCACGTGACCTCACAGCGCTCGTCGTGCTTTAAGAGAGTCGGGCTGATGAAACGGTCCCTCAGAGAAAAATGAAGACCTCTTGCTTTTGCGTCTGCATGCCGCCGCCGTCTGTGAGAAAATGTGTTTGAGTGAAATATAACACGCTTATTTCCTTCCCTGTTTTCGCTGCAACAGATGATGGTCAATAGGACAACTGAGGTAGAGATATTTGTCTAGTTCCTCATATTTTCCATACTTTATTTTTTGGAAAACAAAACTATTGATTTATTGCACTCATATCTGGTCGTCTTGTGTGAATTGGGCTTTTCTGTTCTTTGACTTTTAGTTCTTTTGCATGGCTGTTTATTCTCATCACAGCATCATCCAAACGTGTCGTGTCTCACGTTCCAGTTTTATTTGTGAAAGAGATTGAATGAGAATGTTTCTGCCGCCCTGACTGATGATGATGATGATGATGATGATGATGATGATGATGTTTAATATGGAGATATTCTAATCAGAGTCGGGTTGAAAAGTCAACAGTCCAGACAGTGTCTATCCTCCCAACATCTATAATCCTCTTCATCGTGAATTAATGTTTCAGTCTTTTAAGCTGCAGAACTCCCGCATGCTCACTTGAGCTCACATCCTCTGCGATGTAGTTTGTAAGTGCTACATGCAAATACCCAAGAGAAATGACTGATTATATAATATATACAGGGTTGGGGAGTAACGAAATAATAGTAACTTAGTTACACATTTAAAATACAAAATTTGAGTCACTGTATTTCATTACAGTTACATCTGAAAAAGAGTTAAGTTTCATGTTTTCCACTGTTTTCATGTTTTGTGAGTCATTTTATAATTCACTCGTCACTGACACTTTTTCTTACTATTTGTTTTTTCCCTCACAATTGTGAGTTTGTGTTTCACAATTCTGACTTCTTTTTCTCACAATTGCGAGATTTAAACTTGCAATACTGACTTTTTTTCTTGCAATTGTGAATTTAGTATGAGTTTATATCTCATAATTCTGACTTTTCTCAATATTGTGAGTTTATATCTCATAATTTCGACTTTTCTCAATATTGTCAGTTTATATCTCATAATTCTGACTTTTCACAATATTCCGAGTTTATATCTCATAATTCTGACTTTTCTCAATATTGTCAGTTTATATCTCATAATTTCGACTTTTCTCAATATTGTGAGTTTATATCTCATAATTCTGACTTTTCTCAATATTGTCAGTTTATATCTCATAATTTCGACTTTTCTCAATATTGTCAGTTTATATCTCATAATTCTGACTTTTCACAATATTCCGAGTTTATATCTCATAATTCTGACTTTTCTCAATATTGTCAGTTTATATCTCATAATTCTGACTTTTCTCAATATTGTCAGTTTATATCTCATAATTTCGACTTTTCTCAATATTGTCAGTTTATATCTCATAATTCTGACTTTTCACAATATTCCGAGTTTATATCTCATAATTCTGACTTTTCTCAATATTCCGAGTTTATATCTCATAATTCTGACTTTTCTCAATATTGTCAGTTTATATCTCATAATTCTGACTTTTCTCAATATTCCGAGTTTATATCTCATAATTCTGACTTTTCTCAATATTGTGAGTTTATATCTCATAATTCTGACTTTTCTCAATATTCCGAGTTTATATCTCATAATTTTGACTTTTCTCAATATTGTGAGTTTATATCTCATAATTCTGACTTTTCACAATATTGTGAGTTTATATCTCATAATTTCGACTTTTCTCAATATTGTGAGTTTATATCTCATAATTCTGACTTTTCTCAATATTGTCAGTTTATATCTCATAATTCTGACTTTTCACAATATTCCGAGTTTATATCTCATAATTCTGACTTTTCTCAATATTCCGAGTTTATATCTCATAATTCTGACTTTTCTCAATATTGTGAGTTTATATCTCATAATTCTGACTTTTCTCAATATTGTGAGTTTATATCTCATAATTCTGACTTTTCTCAATATTGTCAGTTTATATCTCATAATTCTGACTTTTCACAATATTCCGAGTTTATATCTCATAATTCTGACTTTTCTCAATATTCCGAGTTTATATCTCATAATTCTGACTTTTCTCAATATTGTGAGTTTATATCTCATAATTCTGACTTTTCTCAATATTGTGAGTTTATATCTCATAATTCTGACTTTTCTCAATATTGTGAGTTTATATCTCATAATTTTGACTTTTCTCAATATTGTGAGTTTATATCTCATAATTCTGACTTTTCTCAATATTGTGAGTTTATATCTCATAATTCTGACTTTTCTCAATATTGTGAGTTTATATCTCATAATTCTGACTTTTCTCAATATTCCGAGTTTATATCTCATAATTTTGACTTTTCTCAATATTGTCAGTTTATATCTCATAATTTTGACTTTTCTCAATATTGTGAGTTTATATCTCATAATTCTGACTTTTCTCAATATTGTGAGTTTATGTCTCATAATTCTGACTTTATTACTCGCAATTGCAACTTTATATCACGCAAGTCAGAATTGTGAGATAAAAACTTGCAATTACCTGTTTTGTGTTTGTTCCACACTTATTAGTATTCCAAAGTATTCTAAAGTATAGAATCTCATATCTCATATCTCATAATTCTGACTTTTCTCAATATTCCGAGTTTATATCTCATAATTTTGACTTTTCTCAATATTGTCAGTTTATATCTCATAATTTTGACTTTTCTCAATATTGTCAGTTTATATCTCATAATTCTGACTTTTCTCAATATTGTCAGTTTATATCTCATAATTCTGACTTTTCTCAATATTCCGAGTTTATATCTCATAATTCTGACTTTTCTCAATATTGTCAGTTTATATCTCATAATTCTGACTTTTCTCAATATTCCGAGTTTATATCTCATAATTTTGACTTTTCTCAATATTGTGAGTTTATATCTCATAATTCTGACTTTTCTCAATATTGTGAGTTTATATCTCATAATTCTGACTTTTCTCAATATTGTGAGTTTATATCTCATAATTCTGACTTTTCTCAATATTCCGAGTTTATATCTCATAATTTTGACTTTTCTCAATATTGTCAGTTTATATCTCATAATTTTGACTTTTCTCAATATTGTCAGTTTATATCTCATAATTTTGACTTTTCTCAATATTGTGAGTTTATATCTCATAATTCTGACTTTTCTCAATATTGTGAGTTTATGTCTCATAATTCTGACTTTATTACTCGCAATTGCAACTTTATATCACGCAAGTCAGAATTGTGAGATAAAAACTTGCAATTACCTGTTTTGTGTTTGTTCCACACTTATTAGTATTCCAAAGTATTCTAAAGTATTTAGATTAAGTTACTAAACTTGAGTAATGTAACGAAATACGTTACAAATGACTTTTTAAAGCATGTATTTTATAATCTGTAGTGAAGTACATTTTAAGTTACCTACCCAGCCCTGAATATATATAATTCATGTCCATTGTCTTAAACGGCTGTACGTCTGAACTGTATCTTACGCGAGCAGTAAGTTGCTGCTGCAGTTCACGTAATGGCCACCGGTGTCACTAAAAACAACAGTTTCTGATTTTTCCACATAGCTCCTTTATGTAAAAAGTTAGAATTATCAGTTTTTTTCAGTCATTAGTCTCTAATGTAAGTAATAAAAAACATTCAACTGCACAACACTGTCCTAAACGTACACAAGCCGAGGGAAATCACATGACTTTAATGGAATGGGCGTTTATTTCATTACTCTTAAGGTCAAATGGACCCCAGTGGCATGAATTCGCCTTTCAATGACAGTCGCTTGACTCCCAACATGCATTAGTGTGATTGCATTAAGCTCTTTAATATGTCGCTTGTGCTAAAATGTGTTTAGATTAGGATTTCAGCATCCATACATCCAACAGATAATGTCCTTAAACGGCTGTTGTTGTTGCATTGCCCGTTATGATTATGCATTTTATTGATGGAATGATTATGTCATGAACAGACGCATGTATGAATGCTAACAGCTCCACGCGGTGTTGAAGCTTGTGTTGTCCGTCGTCTATAAATGTTGCCAGAGATTGTGAATCATTCATGAGGTTTTACTGTAAATAATCCACTGCACGGCATGCTGCATCGCATCTTTGATTTTGCACCAGCTTTGAACGTGTCACAGTCAATATATTCTTCACACTTTTGTAAATGATGTTTTCACATTAAATCGGACCGTGACTTTCAGAACGGGAAGGTAAGGCAAGAATTTCACATATTCAAACTCCTCTACAATCTTTAGTCCAGACATGATTTTATTAGCGATACGATCTATTTTCTGCACTTGTGTGTTTTATTTTTATATTATTTTATGTTACTCTTCTTATACTGAAACAGTCTGAAATGTTTGTGTCTGTTAATCTTTAACAAATTATGAGTTCATTTATTTGTCCTATTTTTCTGTTTGCATGTCCGTGTCTAGAGTTTGACCTCTCTCACAGTTCATATGTGTGTGTTTATATGTTAGTTGTCAAGATTTCTTTCCAGACTTCTTCATCTGGGACTAAAGCAGCCTTTGAGGCAAAAATGATCTCAATCCGTTTCCATAATTGTCTTTTATACTTTATTCAAGTGAAGCATCATGTGACTGCTGCATGCTGACGCGGTCTGTTAGAACAGGATGAAGTCGTGACTCGACTCTGACACATCGTAGCCATCGTGACTGACGTCTCATGTGTTTCTTTATGTGTCCCGCCCCCTTTTTTCATTCTTTGTGTAGAGTGGATTCACGCCGCTGCATATAGCCGCTCACTACGGGAACGTGAATGTGGCGACGCTTCTCCTCAACCGCGGCGCTGCTGTGGACTTCACTGCGCGGGTGTGTCTTTACTGACCGGCACACATGCGAGCTACAAGTTAAAACATGCTAAAATGTGATAAATCATGCTAGTAACATGATAAAACTTTAGCAATCTGCTAGAACATGAATGAAACATGTTAGCGACATAGTAAATCATGTTAATAACATGCTAACACGTGCAAACAATATGTTAAATCGTGCTAGAAACATGCTAATATTGTACTAAATAATGCTGGAAGCATGTTAAAGCATGTTAGCAGTGTACTAAATCATGCTAGAAACATGCTAGCTACATACTATATAATGTTAATAACATGTTAAAACATGCTAAAATGCCACAAATCATGCTAGCAACATGCTAATATTTTAGCAATCTGCTAGACCATGATTGAAACATGTTAGCGACATGGTAAATCATGTTAATAACATGCTAACATGTGCAAACAATATGTTAAATCGTGCTAGAAACATGCTAATATTGTACTAAATAATGCTGGAAGCGTGTTAAAGCATGTTAGCAGTGTACTAAATCATGCTAGAAACATGCTAGCAACGTACTATATAATGTTATTAACATGTTAAAACATGCTAAAATGTGATAAATCATGCTAGCAACATGTTAAAACATGCTAAAATGTGATAAATCATGCTAGCAACATGCTAAAACTTTAGCAATCTGCTAGAACATGAATGAAACATGTTGGCGACATGGTAAATCAAGTTAATAACATGCTAAAACATGCAAGCAATATGTTAAATCGTGCTAGAAACATGCTAATATTGTACTAAATAATGCTGGAAGCATATTAAAGCATGTTAGCAGTGTACTAAATCATGCTAGAAACATGCTAATATTGTACTAAATAATGCTGGAAGCGTGTTAAAGCATGTTAGCAGTGTACTAAATCATGCTAGAAACATGCTAATATTGTACTAAATAATGCTGGAAGCGTGTTAAAGCATGTTAGCAGTGTATTAAATCATGCTAGAAACATGCTAATATTGTACTAAATAATGCTGGAAGCGTGTTAAAGCATGTTAGCAGTGTACTAAATCATGCTAGAAACATGCTAGCAACGTACTATATAATGTTATTAGTATATTAAAACATTCTAAAATGTGATAAATCATACTAGTAGCATGATAAAATTTTAGCAATCTGCTAGAACATGAATGAAACATGTTAGCGACATGGTAAATCATGTTAATAACATGCTAAAACGTGCAAACAATATGTTAAATCGTGCTAGAAACATGCTAATATTGTACTAAATAATGCTGGAAGCATGTTAAAGCATGTTAGCAGTGTACTAAATCATGCTAGAAACATTCTAATATTGTACTAAATCATGCTAGAAACATGCTAGCAACGTACTATATTATGTTATTAACATGTTAAAACATGCTAAAATGTGATAAATCATGCTAGAAAAATGCTAATATTGTACTAAATAATGCTGGAAGCCTGTTAAAGCATGTTAGCAGTGTACTAAATCATGCTATAAAAATGCTAGCAACGTACTATATAATGTTATTAACATATTACAACATGCTAAAATGTGATAAATCATGCTAGCAACATATTAAAACTTTAGCAATCTGCTAGAACATGAATGAAACATGTTGGCGACATGGTAAATCAAGTTAATAACATGCTAAAACATGCAAGCAATATGTTAAATCGTGCTAGAAACATGCTAATATTGTTCTAAATAATGCTGGAAGCGTGTTAAAGCATGTTAGCAGTGTACTAAATCATGCTAGAAACATGCTAATATTGTACTAAATAATGCTGGAAGCATGTTAAAGCTTGTTAGCAGTGTACTAAATCATGCTAGAAACATGCTAGCAACGTTCTATATAATGTTATTAACATGTTAAAACATGCTAAAATGCGATAAATCATGCTAGAAACATGTTAAAACATGCTAGCGATGTACTAAACTATGCTAGCAAAATGTTAAATGATCATGATAAAATGTCTGAATCATGATAAATATGTTAATAATTTGTTAAAATATGCAAACAACTGGTTAAAATATGCTAATAATGTGTGAATCATGTTAACAATGTGCTAAACTTGTTAATTATGTGTTAACTTGCTAAAACGCGATAGATGTGCTAGAACATGTTAATAACATATTATTGACTTCTTTGAGTAAAATCTTTTCTAGTTATTTCCAACTTTCGAAGCTTTGTCACGCCAACATCGATGTAAATCATGAAACTGTACTCATTTAGTGTTAATTATATATATTTAAAAAATCTTTTTTTTCTTCACAGAATGGGATCACGCCACTACATGTTGCATCCAAAAGAGGAAACACTAATATGGTTCATCTGCTGCTGGACAGAGGGGCTCAGATTGATGCCAAAACAAGGGTTAGCAATAACTTTATTTGTATAGTTTTGTACATACGGATAGCCGCGGTGGCTAGCACTTAGTTCCTTGACAAACGCACCTTCGTCAAGGAAGTCGCTCTCTCGAGGACCACGTCCAGGACTTTCTAAGTACTGCTAATTTCACTGACTTCTTTTGCTATGGACTGAATAAACCAGTTATAAATGGACAGAGGGTAATGACACACAGGTGGAAGCGATCAAACAATGAGTGCAGGCAATGGGTTATGGGAAGTGTAGTTGTTGATTGAGCGGCAACAGTCTGGGGTGGAGGGCCCTCTGGTGGCTATCAAGGGCACACGTGACACACAGAAGGATGCTTTATAGGGTCAAATAGAGCGCTGCTATTTTTTAACTGTTAATGCGTTATTGTCGCATTAATCTGACCCTAAATTCAACACGAGAGATTTTCTGCACACAGAGGACGAGTTTCAGTCTGAACACATTTTTCCACCCCAGTGATCGTCAGCGGATGATAAACAATCGGCCGATGGTCGATACTGAAAATGGTTGCACTTTATTGTACAGTATGTGTCCGTATCTTACCCTAAAGTACTGGGCAATATAAGGTAATTACATGGGTTAGGTTAATTGGTTGGTTTAGGGTTAGTACCTAGTTTTTACCCAGTTATTGTAAGTACTATAGTA